>WURS02000015.1:6404799-6424700 GCA_011762765.2 Rhinocypha anisoptera | reverse complement strand
GGACGAATGTGTTTTCTTTTGGGGTGCTCCATTCAGGGATGATATAATGGAGGGGGTGAACGTGTGAACGCGGCGAAAGTTACAAAACCAGGACGCATTGCACTCGGCGGATGCGTGACGTCGTTCTGGCGTTGTTAATGGCGGCCAGATGGTCCGATTAATCTCGTATACCGAGGAGGGTGATACCCCCCCCCATCCCACCACTCTCTTGGAGAAGGCCTTAAGGTGCTTTAAGTAGTGCCGGTTGATGAATGGAGGTTGTCTTATGTGAGCTGGGAGTGGAAGTTGAGAGCTGGCTGGGTCCCGGTACGTTGTGGAAAGGCGTCTAATTATAAGAGACTAGCCGTGCGAGCAAGGTGGAGGAGAAAATGGCTGAGAGGGGGATCTATATTCACCACAATGTTTACCATGTTTTTCTTCAGTCTCTCGTGACTGACGCAGCAGTGCTTGATCAACTCATGGAATCCTCTTTCATTAATGTTTTGGCAAATCACTCCACCCTTTCGATTCGCGCGAACTTCAAACACTGAGAAAGAGATTGACTTAACTCAAATCTGGTTTGTGTTCTCCAAGAGGTGGTGTACTAACTGAAAATAACATCATTATGGACTATTTCCACCATCTCTCTGACTTGACTCGGGTTTTTCAAACTTTCCTCAATCAAACAGAAAGGAAGGAGACCAGCAAGAAAAGGATTAATGCTTTCTTACTTGCAATAACAAGGGAAATATTATCAAAATAAGCACAATTAACCTGAAGGTAATATGAAAAAAGATACCCAGAAGTGAACCTATGTTCATTAACTATTTATGCAGCAATTTGTAGTCTTTCTTTGGGTTTTAAGGAAGATTAAAGAACACTCCACTCTTGGGTGATGGATGTTCACCAGTTATCTCCATGATGTCGTATATTTAGATCCATGAAAATATGGTGAAAGTCATCAACAGCCAGAAGGATGCCTTTTGAAAAGAATTTACAAACAATTACTGCTAAAATGTTCTCAACACAAGCACCATTCCAGATGTTACTCCATGTTGCATTTAAGAAAGAAGTATAAGCTTTGAGAGAGTTGTATATATTCATAGGAAATCACATATGCAGCACTGATTTAGATAACAACAGTCATTGTCCTCCTCTGTGAACCTTTCAAGTAGATTATTTATTATTAGCACATTATGTCTTTATTTCACATAGAATTAATTTTGGTGGGTTACGATGTTGCATTGCAACGAAACCAAGGTCATGAGAAAAAATAAAGACATGAGTAGAAATTGGAAATTATCAATTTCCGTTTATATAAAATCAGAACCTTAAGGTTCTGATTTTTTAGTTGTCCAACTAAAATAATTTCATGTTATATTATTTCAAAGAAAAAGTAAAATGTATTGGCTCATGAGTGATAGTATACAGTTGAGTGCATCATCTGAACAGGGAAAGGAATTGGTTTTTTCAAATATCCTCACATTATAACTTATACTGAACTCAATGAAGGAATTAGAGCGTGAGATAATAGACAAGCAGCCGGTTGGGTTAGCCTGGGAGTAGTGTGCTTAAAACACTTTATTTTGTAGCACGCTCACCTGCTGACCCAAAGGTGGTGGGTTTGAGTCCCACCCAGGCCATGGATGTTGTGTTTACACAATAAGGTTTTTTTCCATGGATGAAGAGGTGCTAAATGACTGTAGTCGTTTATGCACCCTATAAACAAAAATACTATTACTAGGAACTAGCCCCTCTACTTTGATGTGTGAATTTTCTGATCAGCTTAGTACTAGGTGGGCCCTACCCTCATTAATCTAATGGCCCTTACTATTGAAGAGTGTGGTTTTAAGTTTACTGCATTCGATCACAATTTTTAATTTTTCTCTCCTACTATTTGGCTATTAGCCTTGCCATTTAGTGGCCCTCTAATTTTTTCCAAGAAGGAAGTTACTATGAGTTACTTCAAGCACTCATTAAAAAAATTTTATGAGTGCTTGAAGAGATGCAATACCTCAAAGTATTGTAGTTTATTATACTGTTTCTGAGGTAGTTTGAAAGACAGACAGATGATAACTTAGAAAGTGATGAGTGATATAGGATTCAATGTTGAGTATTATTTATCCATGTGTCCATAGATCCATATCTCTAAGCTCCATATGAGGGTTTTCACTAATATTTTCTTCAAGTCTTTATTTAGGGTCTCTCTCATCAACTCATTTTCTTTTGCAAAGGCAATTCTTCATCTAATTCAGTTATTACTATCTACAATTTCTTTCCCACTCCTATTTATAAAAGACATAATTTTAATTAATGAAGTCAATGTGTACAAAATTAGGAAGACCTCTTCCGTTAATGCAATTCTTCATCTAATATCCTGGCCACTACGGCCATTTTCCTCTATGATGCTTCCCAAATATGTAAACCTGTTCCAATTTTTTCCCCTCTAGCTCTAACAATTAGCCTAGCCTTGTTATTTCACAAGGATCTCAATACCTTGGGGAAGTTTATTACATAAATATCTAATTACAGAATAAATATTCAGTTTATTTCTTTGAACTGAAAGACGAAAATATAATATGTAGATTTATAGCAGCTACATGGAAACTCCAGTTAGTTAACATACCTAAATGAGTGGTCTTCAATTCATGAGACTGGGATCTCAGTAGGAAGATGAGAGGTGAAATAGTAATGAGAGGGGAGATGGAAAAGGAGCAGGAAAAAGGGACATAAAGGACTAGAGAAATAAAATAAGAAGAATGACGTACTGTATGGTGATAAAGATGATCAGGAGGAATGCAGTATGCAGAATCAGGATTCTGCATACTGTCAAAAATATTCAAAACTTGGTTTGTTAAAAGAAACAGCCATGAGAAAGTAGCTTATATCTTGCTCTTTTTGGTGCTGAAAGAATCTTACAAATATCTTATGCTATGTATGTACACTCATAAAATATGGAAAAGTTGGTCACAATTTAGCATTCAATTTAAAATGATTAACTGGAAAAATTTATCCTTTATAGTAGCACATTAAAAAACTTACAGCACACTGTAAATTTGCTGAGACAGAATGTTCTGTTGTTCACAATTCCTGTATTTATTGTGCCCTTATTGTATTGTATTGATTGTACTGTATCCTTATATTGATAGGAAATTGTTGAAAATTGATAATTTGCATTGGAAAAATGAAACCACTCACATCCATAGGAAAGAAATAATCTTAATAAAATTATGGAGCATTATGCTTTACATATTAATAAGATGCTTGAAGAATTGTCATGCAGCACTTCATGTATTGATTGGTGTTATATTAAATTTTTTAAAACCTATTCCTGTTGTCAAAGAGAATGCACTTTATCTAGAGAAGATTTAGGTTCCTGGAACTAACCCCACAATGATTATTATTACTGAATTTCTTTATAGAAAAAAAGTAGCTGCTGAGCATCAGCGTGACTATTTTAAATGTGTTTATATTCTATATATAGGCATGCTGTGTGTGCTCAATCATTTGATTTAGATTTCAGCTACACAAGTAATTCCAAGCATATCATTAAACATGACTTTTTATGTTAATAATTAATGTGGTTTATCATCAGGGAGTGTTTGTAAAAGATTCTTAACTCAAGGCACATTGATTGCATGTACTATTATTGCGTTTGGGTATTTAACAAACTGCTACATATTTGTTTGCCAACGATTTACCAGGAAAAATTCTTAAAGTAATTGAAAAATAAGTAAGTTACAGAGTAATATTTTATCTCTGATATTTGAATTACTTCTGTTCCAAGCATGTGAATCATGAAATGTTGTATATAGACTTTCTTTTACTCCTCTTGACACTTTTTGAATTGCTTGATGCAATATAATTTTAATTAACAGCATCTGTACTCATCAACCAGATATTTCAAATAAATTGCAAAATTTAAATGAAGCGGTATCATTCTACATTACTAAGTGGTCCAAGCACAATATCCAGTATAAGTTCACAACAGAACCCGTCTATTTAAATATGTATTGTAATGGCTTTATCTGTTCCAGTCAAAACTGTAACAGTAAAACAATATTCATTTATTAATTTTTAAAAACTCATATTGGTCCTGGGTCAATTAAGTTTAACTTTCCCCCTATGCCCTTTGTTATTGGTTGATATATCTATTTTAATGAGTAGTTAATTTTAACTTTAGTTTCTTCTTCACGGTATATACATTGTGAGGCAACAAGTGACTCGATATATTCCTAGTTAGTTTTCTTTATTGTGCTGTTGGTCAAAAGTATCCTTATTCATGAATTTCAAATCAAAATTATCTTATCAGTGGGTTGATACAATTCAGTAATGTACAAGCATAGTTATTATTATTACATATATGTATTATTATTTCAGTGTATGTTATTCATTGGGGTCTACCCATAAGATTTTTCATTTGTCTCCATTTTTCTATTTTCCTCACACATAAAGATGTATGAGTATGTATTCAGTTTTTCATCTGGTTCTCCATTGATTGATATAATGTGATTATGATTCATCATTTTACTTCAAATGTTCCATCTTTTGAGTCATGTCTGACCATGAAGGCTGAATAGAGTGGTTGTCTGTGTTCATATTACAATTTAATAGTTCCTATAAAACTATTGAGTTTTTTTGGTGTCAACTTACTATTTTCGAGATTCAAAGATGTTTAGAATATTAATCTGAAGTTGATAAACTGGAACAACCAACTTCTGGAATTTCATAATGCACTGCAGGGGTTAAATGTTTCACTTTTGTCTCTTAATTTTAAAAGAATACCCTTAACCCTTTCAGAACATATTCAGTTCATATACCTTTCCTCAGGGCTGAATTCCTTATTTGCAGGCATTGATATGGATTAAATTAAATAATTTGGGAAATCAAAGAAAAAACCAGGGACCTAAGTAACTGCACAAAGTCTAAGGCACAACTGATGTCCTGAGTCTTCTAAGAGAGATTCTCCTCATACTGCCCTAATCAGAAGGGAAAAAGGCAAAGAACCATGTTGACAATATATTGACATGTGTGAGTTGTGAAATGATATGCAAGTTGACTATGTGTTAACTTCCATCCTGAAAATATTAATGTCCAATGCCCAGTGAACACAAATCCCTGTTTGCATTCAAGTAGGTTCAGAGAAATGTGGCTTACTAAGCTGTTCTTGCTCCTCATTGCCACTACAAATTCAAATTTCATAGTACAAAATCCATAAAACCCAGTAGGAGTCCAAGACATAAGCAGTAGATCCAGTGAGTATTTTCAGAATGTTCTCATAGAATAAAGAATATCATGAGTGTGTAACTTTAAAACACTTACTTCACAGCATCCAGAAATGTACTAATGTCACATTCTATCTGTGTCCATTTTATTTTTTTAGTATTTAATTTGTATATCCTGAACTAGGTACTTGATACTCTAAATTACTTGACATTTGAGTTTGAATTCATAATTGTAAACACTGTTATCTAGTAACCCCATTGAAGTTGAAAGAAAACACGAATATGCCACATAAAATATCTAAGAATGAATGGGCAAAGCATCAGATCTAATGGTGAATATTTGGGATTTTTAACTATCTAAAGGAAAATGTGAAACAGAGGGGTACAACTAACATACTCTTGAAAAATTCTGGCACAGCAGGAGTGCGAAAACATTTCTCAGTTGATTCCCTGCCAATGAAGGAGGAGAGATGTACATCCACCAGTAATTTGAATTTCACAGAGATAAGATAGTCACCAATTTTAAACATCCATTTTCAACAGAGAGCTCTCTGCAGTTAATCCATGGACATGAGAGTGCCTCATAGTATTTAAGTGTTGATTTTGTTCATGTTAGGAGTTCACTGAGATTCCATTCTAGGAAGTTCTCCTTCGTTGTAAATATCAGTGACAACCATAAGAGCTGTTGGAAAATTTAAGAGGATCTAGTAATATGTCATAGTTTTGGATATCTCCAAGTTATCATGGAGTAACTGACTTTTCAGGTACACTCATGAAGAGGATGAATGGTGAAAATAGTTGAGTTATTTTTCATAACTTTTCTGATGATCGCAGCACAAGATCAATAAGGATCCTTTAGTAACCCCTTGGGGAATAAAAATAATCCTTGCACAGTGTCACTTCCATAAGTTATGTTCTGGAGATTAGATACTTGTTGCCACTGAAGTTTTTCTCCTCATAAAAATGAAATTTTTACACTCATGTTCATTTCATTAGCCATCCTCACAGAGCAGATGATGTCCCAGACCCATTGACAACTGTAAGCTCACACTCTACTCCAGGAATATTTTGTAGTTGTATGGCTGTCGTAATGGTGGTTGCAGATGGCATTAAGCCATCTGTGGCCATTGAACTCCTTGTTGAAACTGAGCTCTTGAGGCGTCGCGCATCTGTGAATGAGCTGGTCACTCCACCTACAAGAGAAATAAATTTATGAGAATTCATTATTAAATGTTATCCATTTAATATATGAAAATCATAAACAGTAAAAAATCTTGCCATGGAGCAGAGATAATTGTTTCGTGGCCTAAAAGTTATACAATTTCATGAACATTATCCTGAAAGATTTTACAAAATATTAAATAATTTACATATTGTAAATAAGACAGTATATTGTAACTTTAAAATAATGTAAATAAAGCTATAAATAGCTGAACGTAATCAGTTGTAAAAGTGTCATATTATTAGAAGATAAAGTAATACAATTGACCAACAGAAAATCATTTCAAATTCATTTGTTTGAGAACAAGAAAGATGAGGATAAATTTTAAGCTTATAAATTCTTTTTAAAAGTATAAAATGAAAATTTTAATTTTACCTAAAAAATGTTTGAAATCATCACAGTCAAACCAAGTTGCAACCAACATTGTTTACCAATAATTTTTTATTAATTATGACAATATTGAATTTTCCACCAGTTATTGTGCCTTATTCCTAGATCAATTTAGGAAATTTTTCTGATAAGGTGAAAGACTAAATATTAAAACACTTAAATTAACAATATTTGGTAGGTCTGAAAAAAGTTCAACCAACTCTGCTTTCTAAAGATGTTAATCTATATCCAATCAATTATGTATACTCGTATATATATATATATATATATATTTTTAAAGTAATTCCATTTCTCATCCACTGTATTTATAGCAAAATTCATTTCTTCTTTAACACATTATCATAGGTGTGCGCACGATGGGTGCTATGGCACCCACACTAGTATCCAAAAAGGCACCTAAATCAAGGTGTGAAACTTAAAAAAATATAAATAGCCATTTAAAGAAAGCAATACATTGATATGCAGACTAACTACAATGTTTTCATTTGAACCTGCCAAGCATAACTCATGAGGAAAGTATTTTATTACCTTGATTACGAATAGCCTGAGTCTGACTCAGGTGCAGTCCGTTGAATACAATATGGGTGCCTGAGCATGGGCATGTGCACAATGGGTGCCATGGATGCCACGGCACCCACACCTGTATCCAAAAGGGTGCCGAAATTGAAGTGAAGGGTCACCAGAATCGAGGTGTGAAATGTAAATACATATAAATTATTTGAATAATGTAATACATTGGTATACAGACAACTACAATGTTTTTTATTTGAATCCTCAGAGCCCATTCCATGTTTGTTTCATTTTCCCTCGGGCTGTGTTTGGTACTTTGTCTCTCCCTCTTTCACCCCCCCCCCCTCCCCATCCCTTGCCCCAAATTAAAAAATCTTGTGCACGCTTACATGATGGTTTCAGGTGTGGATTGTCAGCTGTTACTACATTCCTTGTTTTGGGCAGTTTTTTTAGCAAATTCTTTTTGGGTGGGTTTCGTGTTGGCACAAGCTACACCAATCCCAATTATGTATTTACTATAATAACTTATCATTTATTTTTATAATTATTCCATTGATGGATCTCCAATGTTACTAATGTCTTGAAATTCAGAGTGACATTGGATTCTGGTTCACCTCATGGTCCTCATATGAATAATATTTTGGAAAACTCTTAAAAATTATAATAGTTTAGCTATTTATTGTGGCATTTTCATAGATTATATTTATTTACTGAAGGTTTTATTTTTTAGCAATGTTAATTATTCCAATTAGTCTATTAGTTTATAGAAATATAAACAAAAATCCTAATTGAAAATACTGTAAATAGAAACACAATCATATGTTTCAAAATTTCATATCATTCACATATATATTACAAATGAAAATGATTCTCTCTTTGTCCCTTATTGAGGCTATTATTATGATTGACTCGTTACCTTTGCCATTGAACCTACATTGATGCTCCACCTACATTAATTTTTAAGCAATGTAAAAGTTATTTAAATATGTACTTCTCCTTTATTGGAATTATAATTTTTTAATGTATCTATGACAAATGACAGGCATTTTTGTAACATGAACTATTCTCATTTTTCAATACTAAATAAAATGAAAAATGTATCAACTGAATAACTAACTGTTTTATTAAATAAGTCTATGACATTAAACAGGCTAAGAATTTGTGAAACTATACCTCATTCTCCAATTGTGTCCTGTGATGTAATTTTCTAAAAGATGTAAGATGAGTATTCACTACACTTTCCATCAATATTATTATTTTTGTCTGAGCATTTATTGATTTAAAACATTATTTAGTCCCAAGGATTACCTTCTAATTAGATTACATTGAACCAATCTTTGAACAAGCTCTAATTTTTTAATTATTAAGCCTATTCGGATTGATAAAGTCATGCATTTTAAAGGATGCATAAAGTGCTTTGAAACATGTAAGGTCATGTCCTTTCTGTGTATAATAGGCATGTGCCTACAGCATTTCTGATGAATATCATAGAAGAATTAATAGGACTTAATTTTTGTGTGAAACTATTCTGTAATTTAATATTTTTTCTCTTCTAGACCTTACTATAAATTTAGGAACTAAAATAGTATTTCCTCAGACTTACCTCTTATTCTCTTAGCTTTCATCTCATTTTTACAATATAGCGATAAAAAGCATGTCAGGCATCGCCACTTTGAAAATGAATGGACCATGGTGGATCTCAAACTGCTTGACATGATACTGCAGAGATAAAATATATCAGTGGTTTCCAACAAGAATATTGTGTTCATGGAGATACATAGTAAACATAATCACATCAGGCATGCATTTCTGGAGCATATGGATATCCATAATGTGGATAACTTAGTAACAAAATATCCCCATTATGGATGTAGAGAATGTTCAATTCAAATGATGAACATGCTATTTCATTTCTAAAATCAAGAGGGTATATGGGAACTATATTGAGTATCTATTGATTCAAGCATGAAAATTATTATAAATTATTCTTTTTCACTTAGGTAACTATATCTTTCGAGAAAGTGATATGCCCATTTTACAGTTACCTATTGATTAATTATCATCTCATATTAGGTTAAGTCATTATTCCTAATGTGACAAAGATATATATTCAATATATATGGAGCATAGATTTATTTCATTTGAAGTCCTAAAAATAACTAGGACAAATAAGTAGCCAGTGATTTTTTTAAAAGTTGTAGTTATACAATTTCTGTAATTTATTTTCACCAAAAAGTTTACATTATCAAATACTGAAAATCACGAAAAATAATCGATAATAATGCCATAATACCTGTTTAATGAAAAGGTTTTTTCTTAGATTAATTGCCAGTAAGCTCCACCTTAGTTGCATATAACTTTGAAAAAATTGTAAGAGAGGGAGAGTGTGGAATTTACCCTCCATTGTCTACAATATATGCTGTGAGATATGTAATATCTTCATTGTAATGTTATGTTATAATTTTCTGACAGCTACCTTCCTCTATGCAGTTAAAGTTTAGCTTAATTACAAATTTATAATCTTTCCTAGACATGCTAGTACTGATCAGCTGTCTGTGAGATACATTTTCACCAGTGATGTAAAAATTTCAAAATTTTGGTTCACTTTGTTTTGGTTAATTGAATCATCATTTAGTAAATATTGAAAATTTGGCACATCATATTGAGCTGCAGGAATATGACATACCAACATGTGCTGCTTACATGATTATATTGTATTTATATAATGCTTACAAGTGTATACATTTGTATAATTGGAGATCTATGCAGGAACTTAGCCAGATGGGCCATTCTTTTGCCACTCTAATAAGCCAGTCGACATTTTGCAAAGATTTACTCATCTACTATAATATAGGCTGAAACGACACAGCCCATAATCAATATTTGGTTGTCAATTTATAAAATGTTGTGTTGGTAAATGAATTACAACAAAGAAAAGCATCTGAGGTAGGAACACAAACAAAATATCAAGTACTCAATTACACACCTCGTAGATTCATTGTAAGCAATCTCAGTGTTTATTGTGATTGCTGAACAGTTTATTATTAATGTATTAGTCTCAAACTTTGATGAAATGTTAAAATATTGAGTGTGCATGCTCATTGTAGAAAGCATATACACATTTAACTTTGGAGGGGTGGGTTGAATAGAAGACTCTGGAGGTAGGGTGAGAGTGGTGGGAGGGGAGAGGGTAGAGTTGCTCTTGCTGTAAATGTTTCTGGATGTTCAATTTATAGTTTTATATAAGGAGAAGATGCAGTACATTCTGCTTGGTTGTTTTAAAATGCTTAATATATCTGATTTCCATATAATCAAAGAAATTTTATTTAGAATCCATTGTCAGTCTCCTCTGGTGAAACTTGGGCCAAATACTTTCCACTCATTAGCTACCTCTGTTACTGGCTGTATACATTGTTACTTTTTTACTAAAATTCTAAGAAAAATAACCAAAATTTTTCTTAATTTTCCAGTTGGTCTGCTTTGTGAATAATGTGATCCATTGCAAGCTCAATGACTTCTCTTTTTAATGCTTGAGAATTGAGTAGAAAGACAGACATCAAACTGTAAAAACTGAAAACAAGCTGGAGTTAGTTTATCTCTCACCTGTACACAATTGGATTGAGGCACGAGTGGATGAAGGGCAAAAGGTGGAAGGCAACCCTCAAGTTATAGTTGAGAGTTTGAAATTCAGTAAGACCGTGTTTGATGATGGCATCCATGACAAATCGAGGACCCCAGCAGGCCAGGAACAGAACCACCACAAGGATCAGCATTTGTATCACCTATCGAAGGAAATAATTGGGTGAACACTGATGACAAAAATTAGGGTATATATCATAAAAATATTTCAATTGATTGATAGATTTTATTTGAATTTAATAATTTGTTCATGATTGTTTTGGCCCATGCCAGAGCATACGAAGTTGATTACACAAATGTCACCTAGTGGTGAGCTAGTGTCTCCTAGTGGCTGGGGACTAACTGGTTACAAAAAACACAATAGAAAAAACAAACATCGTAGGTATAGAAAGTAAATACTAAACTGGTTTGTCAGCCAGTGGAATTCTTATTTGGCTTATGGAGGGAGGGGGAAGGGCATTTGGAGGAACAGACCAAGGTAGTGTCAATTGGTGAAAATCCCCTAAAAGATGCTCTGTTTCATGTTTTTTTCCATAGAAGAGATAAAAATCATTTTACCTTTAAAGCTATTATTTTATAGAATAAAGATGTGTATGATTGCTGTGTTATCAATGCTGCAGCCTTCTTATTGGTGAATTTGAGGGGAGATATGCCAATACTGGCTCCAATTTTAGGTGGAAGTAATATAAACCAACACTCGATGATTGAGTAAGAACACAGTTTAAAAGGGTCATATTATTGTTGTTATTTATATCAATGTGAAAACTCAGTACGTGCAACAATGTTCACTTACTGAGGGGTGACAATATTTTATCTCTCTTGTGCTTAATATTCATCAGAATCTTACATAGGTTTACCATTTAAGGCTCAATAAATATCATGCATGTGAAATCACAATTACTAGTTTCCTTCTAGCTAAACCCATTGTATTTGTTTCATATACATCACTCCTGTCTCACCTTTAAGATCATTTTATTAATGTGAAAAAATTGAGTAATTAAGTGACCTTTTTTCAATGGCATGACCTCCTTGGACCCCAATGGCGACAGTATATTAAGGCTAAATATCAATTTGTGAAATGTTAGTAGGTTCACAGAATTTAATTACCTAAATCCAAGTGACAAATTTTCTGGAATCAAGTCAGATTTACATGGGGAATAGTCTCGAATAGACTAGTCTCTTTACCTTTTGTAAAACTTGTATCATGTGTCTTCCATTAGTTTTACGTCAAAGCTTATCTTGAAAACATTGTGCTACGGAGCCTTCTGCAAGACCTGAGAGCTTGGTAAAATCTATTGCGTTATTCATATTACCCTTCATAAGCTAGTATATTTCCTCACTTTGTGTGTATATCAAGTGAGAAACAAAAACGTGAAAATATGTATATTTTTAAAGTAGTATTCTATTTATAAACAATATTTTTTTGTAAACACTTGCATCTCCTTATACTATACTCTCCCTATTTTTATGTCTTTATCCTCCTTATCCTCAGACTGGTGCTCTTAACTTAAGCCTATTAAAATAGCTACATGTTTTTTTTCTTGAATGAGTTAATTAAATCATTGGCCTTACTTACTACAATGGAAAAAATCATTGAATGGTAATTGAACTTCTATTTCTAGAATTGTCCACCACAATATTCTAATAAATTGTACATTAATTCCAAAAGAAAATACTAAAGGTGGAAGACAAAGAATAGTTATTCCAAAGAGATTACTTTGCTCACAGTTTCTAAGAGATGCAATGAACTTGTATTTCTTTCTTTCTTTTCTTCTCCTTCGGAGGTGAATATGGCAGTTTTTCATAACATGGAGCTCTTTCAGTTTTTGTGTCAAGACAATTTTTCTACAGTTTGAGCTATTCAGTGGAAAATCTGGTAGTATTGAAGTTGGGTTCCCAAAGAGAATGAGAAGTGCCTCGATTCCAATGTACTTATTTATTTTTGACTCTTGTTGGTCTAAGATGTAATCTGCTATATCTCAAGCTCCCCTATGATATTGAGTATGCCATCCGCTTTTGCATGGCCTAACCTCAGTACCCCTACCAACTCCTTGGCACTACCTTTTAGAACTTAATATCTATGTTTAATTGAACAGACTATGTTTAATGTCTCGTCCGTCCAGTCACATATGAGTATTCACATACCTTCGGCTTAATTAAAGACCCTTCTTTTAGTAATGTATCGAGTTCAATCAAGCCGCTCATGTTCTAAGACAATTTGGCGAGGGATGTAACTGGAACTATTCCAATTCCAAGTACCCAATATTTTTTCCCAAGATCACCAGCATCTTGAGAAAAGACTGTATTTGAAAAATATGCTAAGTGAAGAAATAATATAAGCTGTTAAATTAAATTACTGGAATTGCGGACCAGCTTCACCGCATTTTTTTGTAAAAAACTCATTGCAGTGAGAAAATATTCCTATTCGGTAATTTATGGGCAAATAACTTATGCACATTACTAATTAATCAATATAACACATCTCTTATATGTTTCGACATCAGGCTCTGGCTGTCTTCATTAATGGCGCAAACCTCAAATGCACATCTGTATCTATGGAATGTGTTCCCAGAGCGGAGAGAGATTATAATAAAATTGAGAAACTTACTCAATACTTGTCTCTCCTTTTTGTTTGACCGCCAACAGACAAAAAACCCACTCTCTTTGAGATATCTATCAGTGGGGCGACCTCTTATCACTGCACTGCATTTGACAGTACGCCATTAAAAGGTATTGTTTTTAGATGGATATAAGTTTGGGACGGTTTTCCAAAGGACTGACAGCTGTTTGGACTGATAGCTTTCTTTTCCAGCAAACAACTTTGAGAAACAACGCTTTCGAAAATGTGTACGAGTATCTTATCAAGCCAGGAAAATACAGAAGGAAAGGTCAGGAAAATAAACTTATCGACTGGCCACCACACCCGATTACTTTCCCTTCCTGTTGGCGAGCGAGAGGACAACGAGCACGAAGAGGAGCCCTTTCCGTCGAATGGGGGTGGGGGGGAGGGGGGCTCACACCTGTTTCCGCGCCTGCTTCACGTCGTTGCTGGAATTGGACCTTCCATTGACGTTGAACCTCGAGCTCCTCTGTCGCGTCCTCAGAGACTGCCTCTCGGATTCCATGGACGTCCTCTTCCTCATCGCCACAGATTCCATATTTTCTCCCCCGGCAGTCGAGGAACTGAAAGATTAGAGCTAGTGTAGCTGTCGGGTGACGAACATTTAGTAGTACCCGATCCCTATCAGGGAAACGAAAGCGACACTGTTCTTTGAAAGCGGTATGACTAAATTAAACGTCACCGAATTAAATGGATACATATACAACGGCATTGAGAGAAGAATCATATTAGAAACTGAATACTCATGGTAAAACAATTAATGAAAGCTATCAAATAGCCTTGTGAGATATGTATGTGGAGGAGAATGAAGGAAATTAAACGAACAGTGAGAGTGTCTAGCAAATATGGCGGGAGGAGGGAGTGATGGGGAGAATTCGAAGGTGACTGTAAGGAGAACTGAAGCCTGCGATAGAAGGCAGGAAGTGAAAAGGGAGATGGAGTTACATTAGACTGAATGACTTCAAGTAGAATGTACGAATGTCTATCTGTAAAATAAGATGAAACGTAATAGAATTTAGGATCCATCAAAAACGTATTTCATAATACAACCCCTATCCTCCCTATGCTCAGGTTATCGGGTTGAACTTTATTTTTGCTTCGAACTTCATATTTTGGAAAAAAAATTGATTCACACATCTTGAAACCGAGGGAGGAGGAAAGAAAAATTAAATGGGCTTATACGTACAACGAACCCAGCTTAAGATAAAGCTTCTTTTAAAGTATTAGCAAACGAAGTTGACTATGAGAAATACTAAATATACTCCTCGCATCATTCAGCAGGAGGATTGAATGAGACGCAGACATACATTACTTACCTCTTAGGATCATTTAGGACTGTGTTTTTAGCTCATCATTATAAGTTTACAGTCCGAAGATTGATTATGTTGCAACTTTCCAAACTAATCCTTCACCGACTAATCTCTTCATACCTTTAAAGTTTCTAACTCTAATATTCTCTGTAATCTCTGCAACGTGGTACACACGGAGATACGAAGTGAGTATTTGTATATTTGACTTTGGAAGCCTCGAAAAGGAATTAAAATGGAAGAAAAATGGAAAACGTTTATTCGGGTTCATTCACACATCCATACGAAACAGCGCGGAAATATCAAACATTCTCTGCCGGAAAAATTACCAATAATGATTTTCTCTGCAGGGAAACCTTCCAGAAAAGAAAATTAATCACAGCAAGTCATTGTTGATTCGCTGTTAAATCCCTTTGTGGAACAGATTCCTTATAGGTTCCCCGCGTGGAATCTAATTCCACACAGGGATTTGGACGAGGAACAATGGGTCATTTTCGATAGGGTGGAGTTAGACTTGGAGACATGACCAATACGCCATCCTCTGCGTCACATGCGCCGCGGAGCGCTGTATCCCCTCCCCCAAAGACCTTTGGAGAAGAAATAACGGTGGCGACAGCAACGTGCTTGAATTTCTATATCATTACATTTCCATGACGAGCGTCGATTATTGTCAACGCCTGAACGTGATGCGATTTCGCATTCAGAAAGTCACGAACGCGAAATGATTGCTATGGCATCAGAATGTTATGAATGCGTGACGCTACACTTAATTTTTAAGCAGGACGTATATGGCAGTGTCAATAGTGCCTGCAACAGACAGGATTAAATAATCAAACGGAAGGTAAGGTCCATGAAAAATTTCACCTCCTGCAGCTGTCATATCGCTTCCGAACAACTCTGTTCATTTTAGAATTCCCTCTGTCTGCCCCGGGGTCCGAAAGTCTCGCAGAAGACATTGTACAAGATGTACTAGGTTAACTATTTTGAAGGATATATTTCCAAGTTTCCCTCATCAGTTGGCTGATACCCACCGATGCGTGCCAACGGATTTCGTTGAGTTAATTTAGCGATGCGAACCCCTTTCGGCCCCCGTAGGTAGCCCCTCGGTACTACACCCAGGAATGAGCAAGGCGTGAGATCGACCAGTCAATAGACCGAAGCATAAATAACCACGAATGACTACACATTTCCACTTTGCGAATGATGTTCCATGTGGCATAATAGGTTTTGAAAAAAATACAAATTTTTTACTTCTTGCCACGTTCTGCTTTAGAGCCCACTCTACACAATCGATATTTTGGATGGTGTTAAATTCGGGTGAAGTGATATAAAAATAAGGACGAGGAGGGTGGAGGGAGAAGTTTTAGAATCCAACCTGCAGATTCGCGTCATCGCTGCCATGTTCTTCGTTGATATCCAGAGTTCCTTGATGACTCGAGCGTAGCAAAAGACCATGAGGAGAAGCGGCAACAGCAACAGGGCCACCAGCAAGTATACGGCGACAATGAATCCCCTTCGCGTCCCCTCGTCATCTGCGTCATTGCAATAGTACATTGTTATAGTTGTGTGATTGTTGTAAAACTCTATCGAATATGAACCCTACAAAAGAGAAATTTATTAACAATGTTGGAGAGCTGATCGACTCAGTAGTGGAAATGACACTTTTGAGCTGTGTGTACATTTATGATCTGTGTGACTGCTGATGAATTTATGCCGAAGATTGACAAAGAATTTCCAGTAAGAGTAAATAATTTAATATTATACCCCGTCGACGGTAAGAGCGTTTATGATACAGCTGATCTTAGACATCATTTGTGCCAACAATACGTCCACTGATGGGACAAACCGTTTATAGGTTGTAAAAGTTTTATCCATGTCTTGCGGTACTTCTCTGATTTCTTTCACATTTTAAAAGAGATCGCCTTCATGAGCGTTGGATCAATTTTTACGTAGCAAACGGCGAAAGTGAAAGTGAATTTTATGACCTGTAAGATTGTTTTTGCGGGCACCACGCAATGACAATTCATTTTAATATTGTTTTTGATTTTAATTTATCATACAAATTGAGGCTGGTTACTTATTCGGGATAGCGAAGAGGCCGTTGTGTAAGGTTTAACTGTAGGTTATATTGTGCGAAAGTTATTCTAAACTTAATTGTAACCACTTTTGCATTTCGTGTAATAATTTATTATAGTTGAGGTGTCTAACCAATATTTCAACATGAAAGGCGTATATTTAATGTCATTATTTTCGATTCCACATTCATTGGCGAAAATTCTGCTGTGATTAAAAGCTTTCATCATGGTGACTGACCCAAAGAAAAATTATTATTTAATCTAACGACCAGAAATTTTTATTTTGATTACCAAATGTTCTGTTATATTACTATATACTAGCGGACATTCTACTAATATTGCTTCCAATCGCTATTATTTACTCAGTGTACGAATGAGTAGTCCATGCCTTTTTGAATGGTTACCATGTATGCTAAGGAAAACAGGATTCTAATGGCAGTAAGTTAAGAACAATTAAAATACAAATCTTAGCGAAAATAATTTTGAAAAATTCACAGCGTTGATTTCAGGTTTGTTTTATCATAAAAATAAATTGATCACGTTGTATTATAGTAATTTTCATAATCAGATAAAAGCTATCATTCAATAATTGTTAATGAATTAATCTTAAGAGTATAATGAATTGAATAAAATTAAACGTTAATTTTTACTTATTAGGTGTTGTTTTTAAATTTCCCTTGGTAACGTCGCGCGTTTCCTTGAGCTAAATATGCGCCTTTCATCCTGTAACCCTATTGTGACATGATAATAGAAGTGTTCATTAATTGTAAGGTTTCCTATGACATCTTGATTTTATTGTGGATATTATGTTATCGAGTTCGGTTGTTTAGATGGAGAAAATGATCTTCCTTCATTATCAGTGAAAAAAATGAGTTTATCCACACCGACGGGAAGCAATTTGCCGTTTAAAAATGAGCCATCTGCAAGAAGGGGTAGGAAAATTTCCCTCAAACACCGGTGAGACAACCAGTGAAAATTAAGTTAAGAAAAACATTTAGAAAGACAACTGAGGGTATGGATAAAATAGAAATAAGACTACGATATTGATATGCAAAGAGGATTAATATGTACTGGGAATGAATTAATTAGTTTCATGGATGGAAAATCAATCAAGTGTTATACGTTGAACTCTTAGGGGACCATGACAAAACGAAGAACGGTATTTATAAAAATATAAATTAAAACATATTACAACAACTCGCCAACCGGGTTAGCCTGGTGGGTATCGTGCTCGCCGGCTAACCCAAAGGTCGCGGGTTCGAATCCCGCCCAGGGCATGGATGTTGTGTTTTTTGGGATGGGTTTTTCTATGATATGAAGAGGTGCGAAATGACCTTAGCCGTCGAAGCACCCTATAAACAAAAATACTACTACTACTACTACAGAGGAGGTTGCGCAGAAATTTTCATGCAGGACTATTTCGGGGTCAAAAAGTTATTTTTTTAAACTCGGCATTAAATTTCTCCATCATGAATATTGAAAAATGAAATTTCACCATCAAGTAATAAAAATACCGTCGATAAATGATAAAGCGCATAGTATAGGATAAGAATCAAACATTGGGTGGACTTATACATCGAATATAAAGATGAAAAAGTAAAATAAAAACAGTGCAGAATAAATAGAATTAAAAAAAATACAAGACTGAGTATAAGGGGTTGAATAGAACCCAGAAGTTTAAAAAAAACTCGCTCCAGAAGAGTCGTTGGATCTCTGAAGGGATTTCATTGCCTGAAAAGGAGACATGTCGCTAGGGTTCCCGCCGAATGACGAGGGCTCTACAGTGCTCTACCCTGTCTCCAATTAGTGCAAGCCTTGCGGTTCTATAACCTAACGCCGATTATCCTTCCCATAATCAAATTACTAATTTGTGGATGATTCATGATCGTAAATGATCCTGAGCACCCCTTTTATTTCTCGTTTTTCCAATGATGCCATTTACCATTTCGTCATTATCATTACCATTTATACAAAAGACAACCGATTAAAATTTTTTTTTAAAATCCCAGGCCTTTATTTTTTTACTGTGCTTACAGTTAGAAACTTTGAGGTCTATTACGATCTCCAAATCTAACTTGGCGTTAAAACTTAGGGACGTTCGTAGTACGAATCGCCAATCTATTTCCATCAGGTCACCCGACACACACACGTTGAACGAACCTAATCCAATTGACATGCTGCTTACTGCAAACTTTGGATGAGCAGACTCCAACAATGAGACAACCGGTTACCCTAATATCTGGCAAAATATGAAGGCAACTTAAGATGAAGCCAATAGAATTTATTGTTCTGGACCTCTCGTCCACTAAGAACAAGAATAGTGGTTACATTTAAGAGCTCAGTGACAAAACACAATAACATAAAGTAAGTACCAGAATTCCGTCATGGAAAAAAATATACAAAACATAGTACAAAAAATACAAAGAAAATGCAAAGAGAATATCATAGATATAGTATAGATAGAGAAGAGGTACAATGGATAATACATAGGAACATATGAAAACAGAAGTCCGGATGTAATGTTACGATATGTGATCTTGTTTCTCCGTGCCTAGAAAGTATATTTGCATCAGAGGAAGAATACTGCACGCCCACGTCAACCCTCCAGGGGAAGTGGCATTTTTATTTCCACCGTCAATGTACGTAATACTACATATATTCCGAAGGGTTTGGAAGGAACATTTCGGTAAAAATTTAACGGTTTCACCGACCACCAAAAAACGCTCGAGTCTCCTAAACTGGAAAAAAAAGTTCATTGTAGGGCATCTCTCTTGAAATCCATTAACTTTATATACAGAGAGAGAGAGAGGAGACCGGGGAGGTACAAATCATAAGCGGAGGTAAAAGAATCGGGCCCTTCAAAAGATGGGCGGGGGGGGGGGGGGGGGGTTTGGACGAAAGAAAAAAATCATGTAGTCCCTTTAGGATGGGATA
>WURS02000015.1:6375370-6387460 GCA_011762765.2 Rhinocypha anisoptera | reverse complement strand
AATTCTCTGTGTGTTCACGACTGTTTATAGTGATGGGATGATTTTTTTCCTCCAATGAATGGACAATCCTGTTAAGGTTTAAGTTTTTCCGACTACTTGGGGATCCTTTAACTTTAACTGGATTGATGTAAGATAAATTTATATACATATATATATAATATATATATATATTTTCTACCTTATCTTTGTATAAAGTTGTAAAAATGAGTGATTGGGGCAATTGTGGTCACCCCATTGAGCAAGGGCAACTCTTCATCGAAGGGTTGACAAGGTGTCCAAATTCTCTTTGTTGATGTCACGGCACTTGCCGTGATCCTTAAATGGAAGTTAACAGTATGTGAGCATTTAAAAGAAAGTTTGTAGACTTAACTAGTCTGTCAAAAAGAGGTCTGAATCTTTTGTGATTGGGGAAATGTTCTAAAATTAATGAGTGCATGAGGGGAGAAATTGAGTGTGAGCGTGCTTGTGTTGAATGTGGGGATGACACTTCACTCTCTTTTTTGAGTGTTCGGCGGTGAACAACCAAGTTTTGTGTTCACTTGACAACTTTGAAAAAATAAATAAATAATAATAATAATGATGTTGGAGATGTGGTGAATATTTCCCGTTTGTTTGCCTATTGCGCGCCCCTTTTTATGTGACCATCTTATCTGTGGTCCACGTGTCATGCACATCATTTGTGAGAAGGTTTCCAATTTTTGTCACTTCTGGTGTCTCTCTCTCTCTTTCTCTCCTCTACTAATTGTCTTTGTTAAGGTGGCCAGTTTCGGTGTTACAAAGTTTGAATGGTTTTTTGAGAAACCTGTTGGAATGGGAGGCCAATGATGATCTGATATTTGTTGCTCTTTGTGTACTATGCTCTGGCCCGGGAGAAAATATCCCCATTCCCAAATAGTGTACCTGTAACTTTTATCAATAAATATGGTGGTTCAATGGCTAATTTAATCTGGCATGGAGGATGAATGAGCTAAGTTTGATACCATTTCATTCCAATGGCACATTGTGATTCTCTGCCAAGGTGAAGACATTTCCAGATTTTTCTCCTTACAGTATTATTGATTTAATTGTTGTGCTGCAATAAAAAGCTTTGTTGGCATTTGTTAAGTTTTTAATGATTTCTATAACACAAATTTTGGGTCCATTAAAAAAAAAGAGTAAACTGGTCTGGACTGTTTAAATAATACATTCTAGGGAATGCATAGTGTTATCATTTGTGTGACTGACACAGTATCAACTAGCTTTCAACTTCCTGCAAGATTGTAGCTTTCATAGTTGCACCAAAGAAAGAGGATTTATTTATTCTAGGCTGGTAGATGCTACATGAGTTGGTTATACAAAAATAGATATCACATACTTCAGAGGTTCCCAAATGTTATTGATGGTTGCCTTAATTAATTGTAAAACCATATCCCCAAAGTACCATTTTATGAACATATGTGACTATAATAATTACACTATGGAATAGGAAGTCTTTAAATTTATGTAAACCTAGTTGATCTGAATGGATACTCACTGTTTTTTGTAAAGGTATTCATAATAAGCATTAAAGTTAATTGTACTGTGTAAAAATGACATTTTTAGGAATCTCAAAAATAAATGGAAGGCCCTAGAAAAAGAGGCTACACAATGTCCCTTATTGCTACACAGCCTTCTTTGCCTGGCGGTGTAGACACTTCCTATAGGGGCACTATGTTCTAGGCAGGATAGAACTCAGAATAAAATGGTGTTTTGATGAAATTCTCTTGTAAGTAGTTACTTAAAGTAGAAAAATGTCAAAGAGGATAATTTACTCGCTCAAGAAAATAGTGACAGAAAGGTATTGTTACCAATTAATGTAGAAGTTTTAACCTTTCATCATGTCACCAGTTAAAGGTCTGTTTCTGATGGACCTCATGTTGTACTACTCTTGTCTTAATGGGTCACCAATGAGATATCATTGAATACACATTTTATCATAGCTTAATTTTTAGGATAATTGTTAGACATGCTTGTACTTTATAATGACTCACCTGAAGCATTGGAGAGAGCACCATCAAGAAGGGTTGAGTCAAAGGCATACAGTTGGGAATCACTGGATTAGCCGAAAGATCAAATATCATATTCAATTTTTTATAATTAAATGGTGTTTTAAATTTCGGCAATAAGCAAAGTGAAAAAGAATATAAAATAAACAATTTATTCAGTTTCTCTTTGAGGTCACACATCTGACAATCCTTGGTCATAATCCAGAGGGAATTCCTTAATGATTTGAAATCTTTTATGTTTTTACAGTCATCGTAATGTGTATGTCCAGATCTTAGGGAAAAAGGCAGTGTAATGATGGAGAGAGAATGTTTCACGATCAAGTTCCACAGCAATCAAGGTATCTAAAGTTTAATGCACTGGGGCAGTCTACCTCAAACCTGAGCAGCACCGTGTTAAAGTTCAAGTGGAAGTTGCTATCCATTATTAACATTATTCTGGTTGTGAATTCCCACAGCATTATGATGTCCAGAAAATTGTTTGTATATAGGTATTTTCCAGAGGCACCATGGAGTTGAAGGTACGGTAAACATTAATCCTCTAATAATCATAATGTGGAATGTTTAAAGTGACTACACAGACTAATGTTTTAAAAAATAAATATTTTTTATTTATCTATGCACTCCAATCAATGAGTAATAAAACAAAGTTTAGGTAGTACTTTTATGCATTTCCTCAGAAAAATATAAGACATGACCAGTTTTGATGATTATCATCAAAACCGATCATGTTTTATATTTTCCTTTTATAAAAGCATGAAAGTTACTACCTATATTTTGTTTCATTACGGAATTTCACCTGGTGACAGCCTCCTCGGTGAATTTTATAAATGAGTAATGCCACTTCAATCATCTTTGAATATTTCATTCCCCCCTTCTCAATCCAGTTTTATCAATGAGCAAAGCTTTGGGTATTGCAAAATCATGTTTCAATTTCAGTATACTGCCCATGGTTTTCAACTTCCACAGCACATGCAATCTTGTGGAACAATAAATTGACAGTTAAAACAAAAAAATAGTTTTAAGACAATGATAGAACAAGTAATTGCAATGGGGTCAGAAGGGTGTAACAACTACAAGAATAAGTTATTTTTCTGCAGAAATGAATATTTATTATATGCCCTGGAATAGGGCATATAATAAATATGGAATATTGGAGGAGTTACTGTAGCTTAATCTGGACCAATACCTTAGAAATGATGAAATAATTTGGAAGAAAGTCACAATTGAAAAATACAGTTATTGATTCAATAAATGGGAGGATATTTTACTCCTCAAAATAGGCAATATAATTATATGGATCACCATTTTCTCTTTAACAATATAAATTAGAAATCTGAGGTAGTCCATATATGTAAGTGGATAGTCATACCTCCTCAACCACTCAATTTGTCTCTCTGTTGATGGCATAAAATATCCTCCAAGTGAAACAATTTCTTCACCAGATGCGCCACAGGAATCCATGTTAGGTCCCGTATTATTTTTTTATTTATATAACTGACTTTCCTTTATATTTAACTGATACCACAGGTTTACTTAAAATGCAGATGATACCAAGTTCTTCCTCTTATCTGTGACTCAAAATTCTCTAATTGATGTTACCAGTTTACTAAATGGTGCCAAGGTTCTGCTTCTAAATAACCATAAATATCAGCTAATTTTATTTTGTAATTAAAAAGTTTATCGGTAAAAATTGATTTAAAAAATCTATAGAACTGGTCATCTCACCTAAATCTCTCTGCACAATTCAAATGCTCCTCTCCCCCTGTTATCTTTTCAGACACTTTTAAGTGGTTCAGTGAGTTTTGACGTCCTGTTTACCCTAAACTACTGGCCATTTCATTCTCACACTTCCAACATCTTACTCAAAAAAATATTTAAAATGCAGAAAAAAGTAATGAAGGTACATTGATTACCAATACCCTTTCTTAAAATCTCTAAAGATTCTCCATTTTGCTGATCTATAAATTCTGTCTAGTGAAATTCCATAATGAAACAAAATATAGCTACATAGTAACTTTTAGTATTTCCATATTAAAAAAATATAAGACAATCAGTTCTTACAATAATTGTCATCATATGGCGGTAATTATCATCAAAACTGGTTGTCATAATTTTTTTGTGGAAATACATAAAAGTTACTTATTATATTTTCTATCATAACAATTTAGTTTAGGAAACCTTCATCAACAGTGTAAGAAAAGGAACTACCAATTTGGTACAAGAGAGATGGATCTTTGAAATTTATATTAATGCCACCTGTGAGAATATAATGCTATAAATCAAACAAGGTTTAAAAATAAAATTTACAGAATCTTCACCAAGAGTAATATTACTCTGTATATTATTTATGTTAACATTTTTAAACTTACCATTATTGTACTTTTATAACCATGTATTGCATTTCCACTTTTTTGCTATCTCTATTCTGTGAAGAGTGATTCTATTGACCAGACATATCAATTATTATAATAAGATCTCTAGAAAAAAATTAGTATTACTATCACAAGAATATTTGAATCTAAAATGTGTATGAAAATGAAGTCTTATTTACAAAAAATATAGACAGGAGTAGAACTTAACTATTCTCTGTTTTATATATTTCATTTTTGATCCTACACGTTGGTAAAGTAAGGGTGCTTTCCCGGTGAATGATGTGGATGAAGTTCTCTCGGGTTGACAACCCGAGAGAACTTCATTTACATGTTGGTAGTTGTGGCTGCTTGACTTTGTCTACATATATATATAGTTTTCCTTTGGTTTGGTCAAATTAAAACACTAATAAAAAGCCTTTATAGGGGAACTTGACATTTCTAAATATATTGGCACTGCCAGTTGAATAAAATACTAAAGGAGTTACATTTGGAAATGATCTCTTGATTAAGTACCAACTCTTGAATTGTATTTATACATCAATGTTTAGGAAGTTTGAAGGGCAGGAATTTTAGTAAATTCATATCTAAAATTCAATCATAGAAGAGAATGTGTCCATTATCCACTTGGAAAATCATTGTCACTGTCAATGAAATAGTTAAAATCATGATATAAGACCTACTGGTGTTTTCTGACTTCAAAAAATGATGAAACAGTAAAGTTTTCATATGCTTGCTTTGTTAATTCATAAGATACAAAGTCAAATACAAAAATAACATCTCATCTGTATTTTACCCCTTAAACCATCCCAATATGTGGTGTTCAGAAGGCAATTGAATATGAACACAAGACTACATCTACTAAAGTTTTTGGTAATCAATGTTGATCAGAATAACCCAATAAAATACAGAGATATCAGGAAATTCTTCTAGTCGCCATTGTGTTGTCTCCAGATGCATCAACATTAGGTTATTAGCACTGGAAATTCTTCTTAAATGAATCTTCTTGGATCAAAAAAAAATCTCCTTCCGATCACATTTTCGCTTTCAGTGGTGGATTTCCTCCAAACATTTTGGTCACCTTGTTTACATACTTGTGGGCTTCATCATAATGCGGACTCAAATCATTTCTTACTCGGTCCAGCCAGCTAGAGAGATGAGGACGGTTGAGTCTCACATCATAGCCAGCCATCTCTGCCAAAATATACATAGTTGTAAGTTAATGAGCATCTGCTTCAAATCAAAATTTATTTGATACATTTCCCACTAAATAAAACTATAATAAGGATATTACAGTCGACTGCAATTCATTGCAAATCCATGTAAGACCAGTTATCAACTTTCACTCTGGATAAGTGACATAATTTTCATGTATAAGTTTTGATACTGAGAGTAGGCCCACGAATTAGGAAATATGGCATGACAATGGGAGAAATGAAGAATAAAATGAGAAATGGTGGATGATCCAACTGTGATAATGGGAGTTCTATTTTTTAAATAATTTCTTTGTGCATTGAGAAATATTAAGTTTTTCACAGTTCCACAGGAATACCTTTATAAAATATACAGTTGATCAGGTAGTAATGGTAAGAGGGAGCATCAATATGTTAGCAATATCAGGCTACTCACAAAACATAGGCAATTCTACAATGCCTATGTCTCACTGTCCCCAAAATATCACTCTATCCTACTGACAACAGAGGAATGCATAATATAATTGTTAAAAGTAAGTAAAAAGCATTCTGCTGGCTATGGTGATATATAGGGTTCCATTTATGTGTGTATATACATACATATATAAACATGATGTGCTTTCCGCCCCCATCCTTCTATAGCCCTAATGATGATTTAAAAATAAATCGAAACGTCGGCAATTGAGTGAATTGGAGTTTGTAATTGGCCATATCCCTCGATATATAAAAAATCATATATGTGTGTGTGTTATATAGGTTAAAGGTTATCACGATTCTTAATGTTGGAGACCCTTTTGAATTCAAAATTACACTCATATAAATTCTTTCTGTTCTCCAAAGTATTTAAACAAATTACGTATAACAGATTATTGTCCTTCGGAAACAAATTCAATGTCCTTTCTGAATCCCGGTTTGGTCACAGTCAAATCTACAAAAAATGTTTAGACTGTGCTTTGGTTATACGAAGAAAAGGTACACTGTTACTGCCATCTAAGTCTATCTGTGATATAATAGACCGTATTGTCATTGGTGTTATTTTATGATCTCCAAAAAACATTTGACCCTGTGGATGATGAAATATTACTTGATACGTTTAACATTTAAGGAATCCCTGGGATTTCTAACAATTGGATGCAATCATTCTTAACTTGGAGGTCTCAAGAGTGTGCATCATCTCATTAATTACCTCAAACCCAAATCTTCCCGTTATTGGCTAGCCATCTCTCCTTTCATGTCCTTAAGACTAGCACGAAGACATTCGCTATAAGATTACAGAGTATTTCACAAATTTCTATAAATTAGCAGTAGTAGTTTGAAACTTCTTCAAATTTACCCTTTGACTTACTTGGTTGTTCGACTTCACAAGCTCCTAGAATGTCCGCAATGCTTATTTCATCACCTGTTAGATATTTCTTCTCTCCATTTTTTAACCATAGCTTTTCTAAATAATTCAATGTTTTTTCCATACGTTTTTGAAAATCCATTACTCGCTCATGTTTAGCAGGAATTCCAGTTATACTCGGTTGCAGGAACTGAAATAAGTGTACTATAAAAATAAGCTATCTCATTAAACTTTGATAGTCCCATTTCAAGGATGTCTTTAAAAAATATCTTCATGTTTAGATAACATAATGGATTTATCATTCTTCGTGATTATTTCATGCTAGATTATATACATGACGAAAGTAGCATAGAGTCACAGTCAAAACATAGTTTAGACTGTGATAGAGTATTAATCATTCACCTTAATTTGAAAATATCTAGCGCAGTTGGCACGTGTATCCAAATGTTGCCATTCTAAATATTCGTCCACTATGGCCTGCCGTTTGAAGTCTTTAGGATACCAATGATCATCCACATCCCTTGTCTGAGACAAGTATCGTAAAATTGCAACGCTGTTACATCGAATTAAAACAATCAGAAAAAAACATAATATAATAAAAATCAAGGTTCTAAAATGTCAAAAGCAGTTATAAATTAAAATAATACCTTTCGGTCAACATGAAGCCATTGTCATTAATGACAGGAACCCTTTGGAAAGGATTTATTTGTTCAAAACTTTCAGTAAAGTGTTCCCCTGAAATAAATATTTCAAAACTAGTACGTTCACATTTACAAGATGGTTAATGTTCCAGATGTGCGTATAACATGGAGTAATACCTTTACGTAAGGCAACAGGACAAGATTCATATGGGATATTATTTACTTTTAAAAATAAAACCACTGCTCTTGAGGGCTGGGATAGTAAATCAAAATAAACTTTAAGCATTGTAGATTCTTTTAACTCGTCCACACCTGGAAATCTAGGAGATAATTAATGGTAATTTGGGCTAGCTGCACATTAAAAAATGCTTATCAAATAAATAAACATTTCATTTATGATTGAGAAAAATTTAGACGAAGTTCTTATCACCTGGAATTGAAGTACTTTGAACTTTGACCGCCAGATCGCAGTAGAGCAACATCTTTTCCTCGTCTCAAATGGTTCAAGAAGTTCCTGATCTGGCGTGATGGCGCATGCAACGCCGATACAACAGTAACCGTCACGTATCAGTTTCAAGTTTTGTCGCTACTAGATGTTCCAATCGTTTAAACTAAAAAATTTTCCCTCCAATCTTTGCTCGTTGTCAAATGAGTGGTATTTAGTGTATTACCGTACTTAGAATCACTTTGGGTTTTATGAGCGATGGACGGATGTCGGGCTATGGTAGTAAAACGCTCTGTTGCTTTCAATGATGAGGACTATTTTCGCAGATGTAGGAAACTTTACCAAAAAATAGGGGTGAGTAAATATGTGAAAAACACGGGGACGATGAAACAATATTTCTAGATTATATTTTATGTATTTTGCTAATAATCTTGAGGATTTGGAAATTTTGTTAACTCGTATACAACGGTGACAAATCAACCACCAACTATCTATGTTTGTACCAAGGTAATCATTTAAGAAGTTAAATAAGAGGACCAAATCCGGTTTTTTCCTTCCGTTGACTTATACAATTCTCCTCATTAGTTCGTTTTAGATAAGTGGGAGGAATCGGTAGGCGAACTTATCCCCAGGATTTCAAGACCAGAGGTTTGTATAATTATATTCTTTTACTTTGTTGTAGTAGTAGTTCGGATTTGAGTAGTTAGATTGCCCTGCAGGTGAATATGCACATATTTTATGAAGAACCTGAATTTTGAACTATTTATAATTTTCCCAATGGTGTCACTCATAAATTACATTCACAGTTATCGTCCGCCGAAAACGTTCTCGATGAAACAGAGAAGAAGTTATGGAAGCTAATAGCACGTCAAATGGCTGTAGGGGTAATTACAGACGGTAAGAGAATATCAATGGAAAAACTTGCTGAACTTCCGAGTAGAGATTAAACGCATTCTTAATACTAATTCTTCTAAGGGACTGCAGAGCCAAATCCCGCATCAGATAACATGCTGATCCCAGTTACCCAGCAACTTGAACGTGTTCAGAGGGAAGTTGTTGCTGTTAGACACTCAACCTCCAATACACAAGGAGTTCCTGTTCAAGTACAGAATATGGCAGCGCAATCAAAGATGTTACCAATGAGCGTGAGTTGTGAAATCCCGGCATTGGAAATTACGTTATTCCCAACGTGTGCATTACATATTTTTCCTTTTAAATTTGTGGATTGCTTTAGTAGTAGTTTTTGGAAAATTGATTGTTTATTACAAATATATATATATATATATTTTTTTAAATCATTAAAAGTCATGTGGGCTACCTTCCCTCTTCTATCTTCTTAGTTTGTTAGGTGAGTGCAAATTATTCTGTCAATGATACAATAAATTAGTTATTTTCCAGATGTCACTGCTGCGTTCTTTTTTTCCTGATATATTTTGACTCATTGGTTTCAGTTAGTAGATCTCACACTGATTTTGTAAGCATTAAGTTAGGACTGTAACCCTTCGGACGAGTGATTGAATTAAAACCAGCATACATTACCATTTATATATACTCTAGTAATGTGCCCAACACTACCAATTGTGACACTCATTATCCTGCCTCTGCATTTTCTAATAACATTGGTGGACATTTGTAATGGGTAACTATGCCTGTTCTGGTATAAATGCCAACCAATATGTTATGCAAAGCATCAATTGCTTGAATTTATTTTCAAAGTGAGTTGTTCAAGCAAGTTTTATGGTTCTTCATGATAACTTTTCTTTTCCACTGTGGTGATTGGTCAGTCCTCTTTATCCATCCCCTATTGAAAAATTGTTATTGCCTCAGTTAATACTGAGGACTAGGCCATCATGTGTCATGTCAGATCATACCCTGCCCTTTTAGACTGTCTAAAAGCAATGTAAAACATCCATAATATAGTGAAAGCTCTCCAATTGCACGCATAACTTTGTGGAAATTAAAAGGCCACCCATCCAACCTTTCAGGCAGTCATCAATCCATCCATTTTACCCTGAACAATTCATCTCTCTTACATAAAGAAGGTGGTGGAATACTGTAAATATTTAAGCAATAGTTAGTGCCCTATGTTTTGAAAGACACTCACTAATGCTCAATATGTAGTTGTTACAGGTGTGATACATATACCATACAAAACACACAAAAAAGGACACTTGTGCATTTTTTAGAATATCGTTTTGTACATTCTTCAATTGGAGAAAGGAAACTGAGGGGTGTTTTACAAGATGCATGATCAGCTGAATGGTGGCTTAACTGATCTGTGAATAACATTATTCAGAGTTCATAAAATAGAATTGAAACTTTCTAATTTTTCCTTACACACATTACCCTGTAAATGATACTTGCCTTTTGACCATGTTTTGATGCTAGATATGGAGATATGTACCACTTCATAAATTAAAGATCATACTATGTACATATCATTATTTAAAAATACACTATTTCATTGCATGGTCTCCTTCATGAAGTTATCTTAATTTGTGGGATATTTCAAGCAGTCGTTCAGGTCATCATGTAAAACTACATCAAGAAAGGAATCGCAGTAGAATTGTGGGAGTGGGATTGGGGAACTACAAGTAATATCCTGCATGCTATGCAGCTGGAATTACAATCACACTAATCGAATCATTAGGATGTTATGGCAGGTGTATGATCTCGTTATACCAAGTAGTTTCAAACAAGTAATCGAATTGTGATTAAATCCTTGTGGCTTTAAGAATAGGGGGTAAGCTAACAATCGGATCGTCTTAGATTTGTGACAAACTGTTCATTTATGGGTGTGTAGTGAAATTTCTCTTGGACTGATTTTGGTCCCCATATATTGAAATATTTATAAATGTTGTGTTTGTTACACCATTTATCTTTGTAACATGAACCAAATATCTTGTCTTTCAGAATAACCAACAGGTGGTAAATTTACTGCTTGACTGGTACATAACACTGGGTGAAAATGGAATCCATTTGGAAGGAAATCTTATAAAGTAAGATATTATTATATACCTGTGATTAATTTATGCACCCAGTCATATGGGAAATTGTTTATACACAACATATGTTCATTTTCTTAGTTATTAGGATTTTTTCATCGATTGTAATGTCTCAGTAGCTGTGTCCTATTACTTTCCTTCCCATTTTTTAAGATTCTCTTTCAATGAGTCTTCAGAGTATTTCTTCGTTAGCTCTACCCTTTTGGTTATCAAACAAAGGGGGAAAAACCATTCTGATGGTGCTCATATTCCTTTATTGATCACCCTCATAAGTTTGCAGTCCAAAGATTGATTTGTTTATCACAACTCTCCCAGCTATCGTGTCACCTGCATTTCTCCATACCTTTGTAGCTCCTAACTAATATTCTCAAATATATGTATTTCTAGTCAAAATCAGGAGTTACGATCATGAAAAACCTCTTTGTTGACAATCTCAGTTGGAAAACCACTAAGTATATTTAAAATCAAGGCTTAGGTTTTATTTTCCACAACACTAGTAAAAGTTTTTCCAGAAGACACAAAATGAAGTTGAAAATAGTAGTACCTTAGGACAAATGTGCTGGCGAAAAAAAAAAACCTTGGGGAAGATGAGAGTGCTTTGGGTAGGGATAAAGGTTGATTGGAAGGAAAATCCACAAAGTTTTGGTATTGGATGAGGTGAGAGCAGGAAGATATCTTGCGGGTAAGATATCTTCAGGAGGAAACCATGAAAAATCCAGCCTTCTGTTGTTGACTGACATATTAAATCCTTCCCCAGATGCTTAAATATATGTATATTTAACCCTCTTGGTGCTAACCTTCTTCCTGGGGTACTAGCGAGAAATGCGGAGGGTATTCTAGTAAAATGTAGCACATTAGGAAAAACATTGAGGCTATTGTTATATGTATCCATTTTCCTCTTACATATATATATATGTATATATTTGTGAACCTTTTTTGAAGTGATTATATGTATATATATATAATCACTTGGAAAAGGTTCACAATGTAAATAATATTAGTTCGAACACTAGTGGTACGTATAAAGACACAGGACACAAAAAGAAAAAAACTCACAGTGGTGAAGAATTT
>WURS02000015.1:6304887-6324340 GCA_011762765.2 Rhinocypha anisoptera | reverse complement strand
GTTCCTTTCGTAAGGCTGAGGTCCTGATCAACCTCACGTGAGGTTCGAATCGGAGGAACGACTCTCGGTACGGGCCTCACAATCCAGGAGGTCCATTGTATATGGGAGCGACTTACACGTCCGGAAGCCTCACTCCATGACCCACCCGGGAGGTCATTGCAACTGTTACCCCACGGTTGCGTGCGTTTAGACTTCGGATACCTTAGTGTCAATGGACGGGCGACAGGCAGCGTGAACGCCATCCCGACCGAGGCCGGGAGTCCGAAATTACCGGCGGGGCCACAGGGAGGCTCTTTTGCGATGGGCGTTATTCCGCATCTTTCAAAAGAGGCACTTTTGCAACTGTTGACCCCATGAGGATCGATCTTAATGCTCCACGCTCTCTGATCATCACCTAACATCACATTTGCGTAAGTCTGGGCAAAAGCGAGCTGTCGTCTCTTAGCCTTCAGTTCTTGTTCGGCTTGCAACACTCGCAAGCGCTCAATTCTCTCACGCTGTGAAGCTGCGGTGTAGGATGATTCTGGCAAGACAGCTGAAGTTGAGCCTCTATGGCTCTTCATTTGCTGCATTCTCTTGATTGATGACGTATTCTGCCAGTCCTTAGATGCTTCAGCATCCAACCTCTCGGGCTGAAAGGTTATTGCGCTACTGTTGTAGTGTTGCGCGATAGCTCTAAGTTCATCCGATGCGTAGTCCATTTTGGTCTACCAAGTTTTGTGTAATTTTGGTCCTCTGCTTTAGTTGATTGCGTCTCTGTTCGACCAGCTCGCATCTGAAGACCCAAGTTCTGATTCGCAAATACGATTTGGAATTAATAATTCCTTTTGACGTATCAGCAAAGGGATTTTACTCACCTTTGGGTACTATTTTCTTCCCTTACCAGGACCAGTGTACCAAACTGGGATTTATGGTGTTTGGTAACTTTATCTTTGTCCCCAGCTTTAATGGATCCCTTGCGCTCGAAGCGGACTGTCTTGTCGACACAAACGCCCGATCGTTGTGCTTTATGACTAAGGAATCCACTGTCGCTGCTTTTGATAGGGTTTTCCTTCACCACTATCATTCTTCTTGCCTCCGCTCTTTCCTGCAGTAGGTCTCGGATCTCATTATGCCTATGAATTCGCTTTTTCTTATTAGTGGTGCACACCCCAAGGTCGTGCCCCGACATATCTGGTTTACTCTGGCATCTTCTACACATCACTGGTAAGTTCTTGTCCTCTCTCCGTAATGTTGTGATCACTCCGCATGTATTTGTGCGCAGTCGAAGAGCAGCAAGCCACCTGGAAGACATAAGAAGGCTAGCGTCGATGAACCAAACATTCCTGATTGGGTCCTCTATGCTCTCACCCACCCCCAATCTTATCATTCCAGCCACTCCCACTACTTATGCCCTTTGTCCTTGAACCTCTTCTTAAGCTGGTCTATTTACCGTTTGCTCAGAGGTCAGTTTAACCTTACACTTTTGGTCATGGTTTCGAGCAGCTTTTCAAGTTCTGATTCCGAGACCACTGCTTCAATGATAGAATCGGCTTTGTTGGTTAAGTTTTTTCCCAATTTGATGTGACTCAGGGCGCACTGAGTCTCTAATGGGGGGGATTCCGAGACCGCCCTCCCTTTTTCTACTATACAAAAGGTGGTCGGTTGTGCAATGCGACAGATTCAGAATATCCCGAATAATTCCCCTGATATCCCTATCTATTTCCCGTAAGAAAGTTTTAGGTGGGGGTCGATATTCAATGCGTATAGAAATCTCGGTATCACAAAATTGACTAAAGTGAAAGTGTTAACTTCTGAGAGGGCTTCAGAGCTAATCTCACCGTTCTCCTAGCGGCCATTGCCAATTTTTCAGAATGTTGGTGGTTGTTCATGCCTTCTTTCAGCGTATAGGATATTCCCAGGTAGTGTATGGGAGTGGTGCGCCCTGCTGGAAAAACCGGGTCCTGTCCCACGAAAAAATTGGAAGATGTTACCTCCCACGTTATCCCCTTGTTCTTAACTCCGAAGGCCAGACACTTAGGGGCATAGAGTCTCATCGAAAGACTGTTTGGAAATCTGTCTCACTCGTTTATTCCTTGCTGCAAGCCTGTTTCTGAACATTTCACTAGCACGAGGTCATCTTCGAAAGCGAGCACCCCCAACTTCGAGTTTCCTATGGGGAATCCGGAATCCCCGTTCTGGAGAAAGCGGATGAGGGGATCCAGTATGATGTTGAATAAGATTGGGGCAAGTGGATCCCCCTGCTAAAGAGGGATCTACGTGGTTTCTGGGGAGGGGAATCGAAGACGTAATGGATAGGAATTGCCTTGGGGCGGGTGGGGGCGAGGCGCTGTTTCGGTTGGGGTGTGTGCGAGGGGCAAATGAAAGACGTGAACCACGGAAAAGTTTTTAAAAAACTGAAATATGGAATACAGGTTATTTAAAAGTAACCATTATGAGAAACCGGAATACAGGTTATTTAAAAAGTTAACCATTATGAAAAACAGGTTAAATTAGTTTAAAATTAAATATACTTGCCCAATAACGTCAAAAAGCACAGCAAATCACCACGGGACACCACACGTGAACCACGGAAAGGTTTAAAAAAAACTGAAATATGGAATACAGGTTATTTAAAAAGTAACCATTATGAAAAACCAGTTAAACTAGTTTAAAATTACAGTATACATCAGTTAAATTAGTTTAAAGTTATATATACTTGCCCAATAACCGCACACAGCAACTGAATCGTAAACAGTGTACCCCGCGTTTTCTGATGAAAACAAAAGATGATATACCGTTTGACCCGTTCTACGAGTCGTTCCCAATCGTTCATTCGACGAGTCGGTCAGGTATGCCAAAAGGTTATCCAGCCCTCCAGTAAGACCGACTCGTTACCCGCCAAGTCTTTTGGACTTGGACACGGAGTACATATATCTGACATATATCCCATGGAGTACCGCCTGCTGCTGCGCTAGACGCCAAATTGTATCACAGCGCCACCGCTGTTGCAGGCCTGTTTTTGTATTGAACTTTTGTGTGTGCCGTAAATTGTTAAGTTTCACTTTGTTAACTTAAACGGAGTTTCACTGAAGGTGACCGGGTCCCGCATTTACGCTAACGCCAAAGAGGGACTGGATGCTGGGGAAGTATGAGTTACAGAGGGAAAGGTTTTTATTATTTTGGCGATACATATTAGTAGAATAAGGTTTTTAAGAATTTTTTGTGGAGGAATGTCTCAGGGTAGCGCCTTCGAAGGAGATAAAGGTACAAGTTGGAGAGGGCTTTGTCTATGGAGTCTGGGTTATGGCAAATGTGGTGGCCTCAAACAGAAAGGGAGTATGGGAGAGATTTTTTTGGTATCGATGGGATGGCAACTATTGTAATTTATGTAGGTATACAACAATATATTGTTGTTTGTTGGTAGGCTTGATATGGACAGAAGTTTGAGGCCTCTGAGGACATGTAGTAAATCTCAAATCAACCCCTCTAAGCCACAATGAACTTTCTCTTTTGAACAAAGGCCTCTCCTTTTCACCCACCCCTAAAGTGAATCCCATTCATCTACTCACCAATGCCTTCCTTTCTGCCAGTTTGAAATTGAAATTCTTCTGGGATTCTCAGTCATCGCCCACACCACACCCGCCCCTATCCACATTGCTCTCACTAGATTTAAATGTCTCTCTCCCCATGAACCTAACCCTCTTCCTAGCAACCACCACATTTAAATCTTCACCAACCATTTCCTTTCCAAAATCTCTGATCCTTCCTTCATAAGGTCCTTGAAACCAAAACCAAATCCCACCAGTGCTGAAATAGCTGCCTTCAGAAGCCTTTCAAAAATACAAATATTGTCATAACATTCTCTGACAAAGGGTCCACAGTGGTAGTTCTGGATTCTTCTGTCAAAAAAATCGAAGCTATCCCACAATTATCCGGCACCTTCTCCTACAACCCTATTCCCCATGACCCCAGTCTCCAAGTCAGGGAGGATGTTCTTCTCCTCCTTCCCTCGAGACAAGGGCCCCAACGAAGGTTTAACTTCGAAGGACATCGCCGTTCTCTCCCCTCCTCATCTTCACACTCCATATTTCTATATCCTTCCCAAGATTCATGAACCAAACAACCCAGGCCAACGTATTGGCTCTTCCTGCAACTCCCCCATGGAATGAATCTGGGCGTTTGTTGATCATTACCTTCAACCTCTTGTCCACTCTCTAGCTTCCAACATTCAAGATACCTTCCATTTTCTCGAACGACTTAAGTCGACCAAACTACCTCAGAACTGTAACATAATAATGACTAACATTGATGTCACTTTACTTTACACCTCCATACCCAATTCCGAAGGCCTTTCCTCACTCCAACACTTCCTGAAGTTACGCCTGACTCCACACATTCCTAATACTGACTTCCTCATAAATGTCACCCATTTCATTCTCATCCGTAATTTCTTTTCCTTCAATAACGATTTCTTTCTCCAAACGAAGGGTTAAACCATGGGGAGTACATAGATTATGTCCCTCCTACGCCAAACTGTTCCTCGGTCTCTTAGAATAGTCATTCCTCTCTTCCTATCCCCATAAACTCCTGACGTGGCTTAGATATATCAATGAAATTTTTCTTCTTTGATCTCGCGACATAGATTTCCTTAATTCCTTCATTCCCTCTCTTAATTTTTCCTCCTCTCTCTCCTTTACATCCAATATCTCCTCCTCTCTCATAATCTTTCTCAATGTCAATATTTTCCTCTTCTAAAGGAAATTCCAAACTTATTTCCACATCAAGTCTACCAAAAAAACAACAATACATACATTACAATAGTTGCCATCCCTCCCCTACTCTCATTCCGCTCGAGGCCACCGATTTTGCAATAACCCAGACTCCCTAGACAAATTCCTCTCTAACTTGCACCTTTCCCTCCCTCGAAGGGGCCATATTTATATTCGCTATGAAGAAATATTACTTCGATTAAGGATACTTTGTGTGAAGTTAATGAAAAGAGCCATATCGTGTAATATAAATCAATATAATATTTTATCGAGGTATCTTGTCTGTCTATATTATTTGTTCCTTGTTTATGTGATGTAAGTGGAAATCATAATTCTTTTCGTTATTTATGCATATCAATTCTCATTGGAAATGCAGTATTAAAGAACTTTCGCAGGTGTCTAAACAATGGTCAAGCAACAGAAAGAACAGCAGAACATGCATGAGATGCAAGAAATTTAATTTGAACTCGCCGCCATTATTCTTCCGGGAGTGGTACTTACAATTAGTTAGCGTCTCAATGTGGACGTCATTTGTTTTTGCTTGAGTCTTGCTCATCGTTTGTTACATGTTTTTAAGTAATGTTGCTTTGGTAACTGTTTTAGATGAATATCTTATGAAGAGGACTATATGGGTTCCAAAAAGTGACATATCATAATGTATAGTGAAGTGTTATAATCCGTTTCGGTTTTTTAATGATTTTTCCTCACGACCGTATCTCAAAAAATTGCCAATGGCGAAGTCGAATGAATATGGGGTGCCTTTGGGAATGAAGAAACCTTTGAAATGGGTAGAAGTACCTCTTTATAAATTTAACGAAGTTGCTATTCCTCACCACGTTGAATTATTACATCGTCACCGGGAGAGTATTGAAAAGGTAACGCTTCAATTTTTGTCACCCGTTCTAAAGATATTCCAAATAACTTTAACGCAGGAATTTTATCATTTGTAGTTTCAACTGAGAGGAGAATGGGAAAAGGCGCATCGTGAACAAGTTAATGCCACAAGGGTTGTGAAACAACTGAAAGATCTCCTTGTTGAGATAGATTCTCTCCGGGTTCAAGTGGTGGAGTCCGATTTAGAAGACTTTGATAAGCATACTGAAAAATCGCGACAAATCGCATTGAGCGCTATTAAAACCTATCTCGGTAACCAAATTGGACAATTAATAACGGTTTTCGTGAACTTACCTCTGCAACTTTTGTATGTGTTGGGAATTAAATTATATTAGCAAGATGATCTTTTTCCAGTCATAACACCTGGCCAGGCCAATGCATGGTTGCGGTCGAGCCCGGACGAAGGTGAGAGCTCGAAGTCTGTCGACGATGTCAAGACAGAGCAACTGCAGCTGTCTGATTTAAAACTTGAAGTCAGAAATGAAGAGGAAGAACTTGCTAGAAAGGAAGCATGTCTTCATTCTTGGCAGCAACTGTGTTCAGATGCTGACGAACTCCGTCAGCTATTTGTCGATTTCACCAATGTTGTCAAGGTTATTTTACCCTTCGTATTGATTGATATAAAATGTTAATTACTGAAAGCATTTGAAATAAAAATATTCCTTGTGTCATACCTTTATGGATACATGTGTATAATCATCGTTATTACAATTTCTCTTCAATTTTAGGAACAGCAGGAAAGTATTTCAAAAATTGAGGAAAACATAGAAACATCGCAAGTGAATATTGTTGCTGGGCAAGCAGATGTAGCGAATGCTGTGAAAATGAAGTCTGCTGTGTATCCTTTAGCTGGTGCAGTGCTCGGAGGGTGTATTGGTGGCCCCATTGGGCTCTTAGCTGGTGTGAAAATCGGTGGCCTTGCGGCTGTTGGATGTGCTCTTGTTGGTAAGTTAAAATAATAATAATTCGTTTATTTTCCCTAAATTGATATTGGTAAAATACATGATATATGGAACGTCACAGAAAGTCAGTATGAGAAATTGCATAAAAGAAGAATTAATCAATACAAGTATAAAAGTAGAATCAACACTAGTGTGAAAAGGGTACATAAGTGAAACAATATAGAATGTTTCCTTTTATTCCTCCAATATGGAATATTTTAAGAGTCTCATCGAAGTATTAATTGTGGTGTAACACATATGCATGCATACAAGCATATACACATATCCAAACACTAATACTCTAATACACTTAGAAAAGAAGCAAGTACCGATTAAATATTAAGATATTCCCGAATTGAATAAAAACAGTTGGATTACAGATAAGCTTTCACTTTCAGCTTAAATAACAAGGTACTCATGGACCCTTAAAGCTCCTTGTGTAGTTTATTATATAACTGCTGACCTAGATGCTTGAAAATGCATGCAGTTTTCCTGATATGGACAAAAGGGATATGTAGATTCCCATGTTGCCTAGTATCATGACTATGAATGACTGAGTTTGAAATAAACTCATGAAAATTGGATTTTACATACGGTAAGCCAGTGAGTACATATAAACATGGAGCAGGTAGGTATGCTATGATGCTTGAACAGTAGACGACAGGAAGTATAGCAATAAGTCTATTCTAAAGTCTTTATTGGGTTAGGTGATGAATCCCACAATAGAATACTATACAGTGGGTAAGAAATTCCCCATGGGACAGTAGTAAAAGAACTTCTAATGAAACAGTAGATCTGATGTATCTGATAAAAAACAGATGGAGCCGAGTTTAGAAGCTGATAGGTTAGTATGCAATTCCAAGGATAAATGAGTGTCAACTGAGACACCCAGGAATTTTGTATGATCTGTTTGAGGTATGACTTCCCCTTCACGATCAACTGTAAATGAAATAATTATACACTTTTGAAAAAATTTGAAAACCACGTTTTTTTAAACTAACAAAAAAGAATGAAGTAATTTTTCTTGTCCTCTTACGGATTTATAAACCGATACGGATTCATAACCCCATACAGAATGTCCTGAAAATTTGTGATATTGAATTTTAATTAATTTGAAAAAAAAGTAAAATTTAAAAAGGAAAAACGTGGGGCGCATGCAATCAATAATACATAGTAGGGAGTGTTGGGAGTTGCTGTCATTGAGAAAACTCATGCAACAGTTCATAGATTTAGGTGAACTAATCATGGCAATTTTCAGGACAATCTTTATGGTGTATTAAATCTGTACAAAGATAAGAGAGATTATTTCATTCTTTTTAGTCCATTTTAAAAATGTTTTTAAATTTGTCATATTTGTATAATTATTTTATACTTTTTAGTTCTATTGAAAAACATGGTTTTTAAATATTTTTTATTTATATAATTTTTCTTCTAGAGGTAGTCCATTTTCCACTATGGGAATGTGATTTTCTTCCCATGAGACCAAGGAGGTATCTGAAATGAAATTATATTAAGTTTTTTCCAACTTTTTCAGTGATCTCTTGATAGCCCTGAAAAATTCACTCTGGGTTTCCTCAAAAAAGAAATTAATCCCTACGAAGTTCGAACCCATGACCCCAAGGTTGGAAATCCTGCATGCTACCGTAGGGCCAGCGAGAGCCACCTGACTGGAACGGGGATTTTAATGTCTTTAGTGCTGCGGACCCCTCAGCAATCGCTTTTCACCTTGCACAGAAATATGTATATATCTTTGTATATGCATGTATGTTTAATTATATTATTGCATATAATTGCATTGTCATCCAGTTCTGAGTTACATTTAAAGTTCCAAGTCTCCTCATATGAAAGTTAGTTTAAAATCGATTCCCAAACTGTGATCTTAAAAGACAAACAAACAGACACGAAATAGAGTTAATAAAAAGGTGGTAAAATACTCCTTTTTTTATTAACAGTGGAAAAAAAATCAGGTGTGATTTATTCACATTGAGTTGTTGACAGCTATACATTACCTATACCTCTCTTTTGAAACAAACTAGTATGTACTGTCTACTTGTCTCCCATTCAAAATTATTAAATTAAAACCTGAAAAACCTTTAATCAGTTATTTTCATTGGAATTGATCATTTAATTTAAAATAAAACATTAAGTTTTGGTGAAGTAGCAAATTGTTATCCATACAGCTGATGACAAGAAAGTGTACACTAACTAATTAGTAACACTGATTGCTCATCTTTATTCCCCCTATATATTAAAACACAAAGTATTTATTTTGCTCTTTACGTTTATATTGTGAGCAAAGTTGTCAGAATTTAATATTTTACATGGGCACTTTGCAGGATTTACAGGTGGAACAATTTTGAAGAAGAAAGAAGAAAACTCATTACATTTGGCCAAATTAGAATCACTGTATTCCCCAGTTAGACACAGGACCTTATCAACTCGGAGAAGTCCAGATCCTGAGCCTAGAAAAAATGTGTGATCATAAGTAGGTTAAGCAGGGAGTATTGAGAAGTAATGGCTGTGAGTAATTTAGGTACTAAACATTTAGTATCTAAGTTTTTACTATATTTTGTTGACGCTGTTGTTCAGGACAGACTGCCCAATATTTAGAATTTTCACAAGTGTGCTTAGAATCAATGTGTGATGCTACCCTGGAGAAACCATTTACCCCTCTTGCATAGTAATATTTTTACAGAGTTCCATATTTTGTCTTTGGTGAATTTTGATGAGATTTTTGGTGTTTATAACAATGGTTTATATGGGATTTTTATGAATGTAAAGGGATTATTTATTGCATTAAAAGTTGAGTAGGAATTTCACATTTTCCTTTTGTTGAGAATTGTATTTACTAAACATGTTGAGTTTCAACTTACTTCAACATCACTGTTCAATCTCAACCACATTCACAGCAAAAATTTCATACAGTAAGTCCTCAATTCAAGGATTCCTTCCCAAGGGATGAAACATTTAGGGGAAGACTAAAAAAGAAAGGAAACTTTTTAATGGCTTAAATATTATGAACAAAATTTGCCATGCCTCGAAGTCTAGAAAAAAGGACTGTACTCAATAGCATTTCTAATGGCAATGCTATTAAGAAAGAAAGTTTTGAAGAAATCAATTAGTAAGTGTACATTTGCTTAATAGATGCACTTATGTCATACCAAAGTTACTTTTTCATATCTGAGGCATTATTTTTTACGACAATGGACAAGTTCTTTTAAAAATATTTTTGCATTATGCTTCTGAATATCAGTTTACAATTCCTTGTTCATAAATCATTTGCTATGTTTACCCTTTGCACTCGGAATTTTTCAGCCCATATACCAGTAGCCCACTCAGAATTTACTTTTTAAATACCACTGTATTTAAATACCCCTAGTGTGTTGAGTGACAATCAACACACAAGTCGGTAATGAGCTAGGCTATGTCGAGTGTCTCTCGACACCTGAATGGAAAAGGTTAAAGAAGTTAGAATGGATGTTTTTTATTCTCAGGCCTTGGAAAGTGAAAGGGAGCCAGCATACTTTATATGAAGTTATGTTGCATCCATTTGATCTATACCTTATATATCAGTAACAAATAAAAAGTATTACACTATTAAATTTAGGACAGTGCCAAATGTTGCAATAAAGAGAAGTTGGTTAAAGATGCTAATTTATGTCCATCATCATGGCACTTCAAGCTAAAAATAACTCACTAGTTAAATTGGGCGGTGTCTTGAATTTTGTTATTGGTGTACCATTTCTTACTTTTTTGGAGTTTAGATTTTTATGATTTTTTAAAGTTATCCTGTAAGCTTTAAATCATTTCTCTCTATGTTTGGTGTTTCAGTCATGAAAAGGAAACTAAGTTGAACATTAGTCCATGCCTAAACCACATCTTTTGGCCTTTGTTCCTGGTATAGTGATGCATTCAATTTTTTTGCCTTATGTATTGGTATCTCAAGAAATACATACAAAACCTCTTTACTGCCTGGTTATGACCCTCAAAACTTCATCAGGCCAGTAATGGTGGATTTCATTTGTGTATATGAAACCTGAGTCAACATTTTTATGAATTTATGTTGGTATAGTTTTTGATTGTATTTCAAACAAAACTTTGGAAATGTTAATTTGCTAAACTAAATGCATATGCTCCCATTTTTATGACAATAATTGAAGAACTGCTGGGTGTAAGAAATTTTCTTAAAGTTTTGTTAGCATTTTGTACATACTTTATTTTGATAATGCCGATTTTCGAACTGTTTATCATTAAAAGTAATTTTGAAAAATTATCTAATTATTTATTGGGACGTTAGTTCACAGAACTCCGTTCTCCTCTAAACAAATAAGGCCACTGATCAATTACAACACGTTGAATGCAATAGGGTGTCTAATTGAGGACTTACTGTACCTCCTCAGTAAAGGAAACTCCAGAGTTGGATGATATATGCTTATATTACATTTTACTGGTAATTGCCTGGTCTACTTATGACTGGTAATACTCTTGATGTGCTCTAATTTTTAATGAACAAATTTCCTGCGATGCTACCTTTTTTGTTACTGAGTACAAGTGGATTTTAGAAAATTTTGTATTCTCTTTGGTAATTTAATATCCGACTCCATGATCTATGCATTGGTGAAAATGCATGAAGAAAGAAATAGTTTTTCAGCATGATATCTTTTGCTATTATTAGATTTTTTTTACCTTCCCATATTGCATCTCGTCCTTTGTTTGTAAGTGATGTACAGGGTCATTAAATTATCCACCATGAGTAAAACATCAAAATTTCTATATATTGCAGCCAAATAAGTCTAATGTTTCATTATGGCTGTCTTGTGATTACAATTTTCAGTTGAGCATTATATATTGACTTTTGAATTGTGGTTTGGACATTGATAGTATCTTGTACATTGTTAATATTGTACTTGTCGGTGCATGAATGACTGTTTGTTAAAGGAGCTAAGCATGAAGTTAATCTTCTGCATAAAAGTTATTTCTGAAGTGTGGTAACCCAAACATGGATTGGTATAAAGTTTTTTGGTTATTGAAAACAATACGTCTTGTATCAATATCAGATATTTTCAGTACTTCATTCTCAGTGCAACTGTCCATATATGGTGTCTACATGTTCAATGTGAAATTATGCAAATTTTGCCTCCCTTGCCATTTTAATCGGAGGTCATTCAGTGCTTAATCCTTATTGTATGTGTTCATATATGAAGAAGATAGATGCTCAGTATTTTGGTAAAATATGTGAATAAAATATTTATTTATATTTTTACCCAGAAGTGAAGGATGTGACTGTCACTTGGACATTAAAAAATTTTAACCTGTCATGCATTTTGTATTTGGTATTATTCAATTATTACTGTGGAACAATGTTAGAATGCTTCAAAACTGAGACTTGTAAATTTATATCTTGCATCTTGGACTTGATGTTGCTTAAATTCTTCACTCATTCGTGCATCGATAGCATGTGCAAGGGTTTCTGAGATTATGTCACGATCTGGGCTTGTGAAATGCTTTAAACATTGTTCCACAGTATAAATTTGAAACATATTTTGAATTTCTAATATCTTGGACAGGTTTGGATTTCAAATAGTTTTTCTATGATGGTCTTCATTATTATAAATTATAAAAGCCACATTGCATTTGTCCTTATGCAGTAACTATGAATATTTTTACAAAATATTGAAGTTTCAATATTTGAATACATGTGATAAATTTTCCTATAAAAAGTCTAATTGACATAAGTATTTAAACATATTAATTGACAACTGCTACATTGCTGGTTTTATGTAAATATGGTTATATATATATTCTTCTTGATCTCTTTACTATGTCTACCTATTCCTCTCTTGTCTTGAAGGAGTTTCAGCTCATACAGTATCAAATTTACCATTACTGACCCCAGAAAATGTTATATTTTACTTTAAACATACATTCAGATCATACGTGAACTGTAAGGAATGAAGTTGAATAGTAACATTGACTTAGCCCTTCAGTATTCATTACTTTAAAAAATATATATATATAAACTTGATGTGCTGTTCTTGGATGGAAATGTGATCATATTAATTTTCTGTGTTTTATTGTTACATCTTCGTTTATTCTTGGGTTTTGGGTACTGATACCAACTGAAAATTTTTTCACATGAATGTGATTTGAAAGTAACTGTGAATTTGAAGTTGACTTGGAAAGAAATTCTGCCATATAACTTTGGCTGTTGTTTGTTGAAATAGTGTGTATGCCATTCTGCTGTTGACATGTTGGTGGGTGCAATCTTGTAGTTTCTCTTTTATGCCTCCCTCTTATTTACTATAATTTGACCTACTGGGGAAGTTACATTGAGACAGGGTAACGGAGGGGAAGCTATTTAATTGGCTTGATAGGGTATTCACTTAGTGGATTCAAAACTTGGTTGGCATAGAGAGCACTTATCTTTTGGTAAATGCTTAGTACTATTCATCTTACATTATATTAGATACATTTGTAATATTCTTGTTTGTATAGTTATACAAAATAAATGTTGAAATCACCTGCCAATATAGCCATTACACTGTCTTCTAAGAAGACAATGCTTATCATTACATGTATAACAGCTGTTATTGTTGAATGCACATGCATATAATTGTTGCACTAACCCACAATTGAGGTACGTAAATAGGTAAATATAGTTAATATTTGCACAGTGCCCAACTAATCCATTGTTAATCCTAAAATGGACCTGCTAATTTGAGAGTGAAGTTCGAGGTAGGTCCATTATTATTCATGCCTTCTCTGAATGATTAGGAAACAAATGGAGTTTGTTTGACTGCCATTGGGTAGCTGAGAAGAAATGGGAGTTTATGGAATTAACTGTGGGCCATTGACCACTATCAGTGGCCATAGGTTTAGGAGAGACCCATGTTGTGTTAAATTATGTGAGCTGTTACACATTACTATGATTAGAGTATGACCAGTATTACGAAATAGACCTCTCACATTTATAGAAGTAGGGAAAGGTTGCCATATGCAATGATATCTTACTCTAGCGAAACAAGTGAATCCTATTGAATTTTGATATCACAAAAGTAATCATTTGTATAAAGACTGCCATAGCTTTCCCAAAACAGACTTTTTGTTAAAATTTGCTCATTTTTAAATTATTTGACATGAAAAGGCTTTATTATGGGGGCTCGGTTTATCAGATAAGCTGAAGTAAAAATTTATAGGTGATATTTCAGGTAGAACAATATGGTGTTGCTCATAGCCGTCTTCCAGTTTTAGGCTACATCTCTACCTCTGATTCCTTGTAAATTTTCAGAGATTTTTTTGCCCTAGCTGAATATACATAGACATGCTTCTTAACTGACTCTAGCTTCTTGTGTTAGTTGCCTTGCAATAAAGTGGTAGGAGGCTATTCGGTGTTCTAATATCATCTTACTACCAATATCCCAATTCACTTGACAGTTTATATAAATAGTTACCTACATAGATAGTGCTTGATGAACTGAAAAAGCTGCACATGTTTTTACATTTTTTTTGTCTGTCAAAGATATTTTTTCATTGAGTTCATGGACATGGCTTTGTATTAGTGCATTTCCAGTTTCAGTAGTTGTTTCTTTAAATGATTTTATTAATTAGTTGGTAGAATAAACCTTCAATTAATGTGAACTAATGCATTCTGGAAATGGTAAAGAATTACACATTGTGACTCTGATTTATATGTTTCAGTTAAAGAAAATTCTTTTAATTTTGTAGTAAGAGTATGAGTAGCTCATTTTTGGAATAGATGTGTTGCTCTATATCTTATTTAAAGAGTCTTAGCGCTTTCAAACCCTTCTTGGATAAATTAACTTATAAATAGTATACATGCAACTGCATTACAATACATTATTACATTACAATGCATTACATTATATATATATATACATATTACGCTTTTTAACTTAGCTAAACTATGTGGGCTTCTAAGAAAGTTTTGAGACATGAAGTTATGTGATTAAAAATTATTTTGACTTAATTGTTGTAAGTACTACTCATGACATTTTTCACACTTCAATTCTATTAATTGTTTATTAAAGCACTTTTTTTAAATTGTTGAGTGCCTTGTCCTTTAACATTGCAGCTGCATCAAATGGGTGGAGAAATTTTCTTTCACATACACAATTCTTTGTAGTTTTAAACTGACTAATTGTGCAGAGTGAGGTCATGAGTTTATGTTAGATATCTTATAAGTTTTTCTCTGCTCCAAGAACTCCATTTAAATGTTGTCTGTGCTTCCAATGAAATTGGCTAAGTGAAGAAAGATCCTTTGAACTTTTATCTTCTTTGTGATTTTTAGATGCTCTCAAATATTTTGCCAATCAAATGGTAGTTTAGCAATGTGCCATAACTCTTTTATCCCTTAAAGGATCAATTGCCATATCTCTTCTTTTGAGAAAAAGAGTGCAGAGAATATCATACAAGGTTTTCTAAAACGGTAGTGATCTAGGGTGTAATGTTGTCTCTTTGCTGGAAGTAATTGAGCTGTCTTCATGAGTCAGTTTCTTGACGTAGTTGATTTATCTGTCGACATTGCTGTTATCAGGCCCTTTTCTCTCCTTGTCTTGCAACAAAGTCCTGCCCTCTAAATTCAAGGAGTAATCAAGAAAATGATGATCAGGCAGGAGCATTGTCCTCCAAGTTGTGATATAATATACATGACTGAACAGTAAACTCTCTCTCAAAAGATGACACTGGAGTATTATAGTAAATGTTTCTCTTTTCTGTGTCTCAAAACTTCTTTAGATATGCACACATCCACTTTCACTCTCGGCACCTCTCTGTTTACACTTTTGCAACGTGATTATAAATGATTTGGCAGATTTCGTTAATGGCTGGAAAGTTGTGCATTTGGGAAACTTTAGTCATTGAAAGGTCAGCTCCTCCAATGTTGTACAAGAAGTATTTTCGGGCAGAAATATCATTGAAGATATTGATGTGAATAAAAATTCATGTTATTTACAGAATGGATTAACATAATTCTGTAGAGCAATAATTAAAAGTCAGGGAAAAACCATGACTAGAATTTTAGTACTGATACATATATTGAGTAAATTAGGTTTTGCACCTTCTGCTTGGTTGAGAGGTAATGTCATAAATAGTTCATGTATTAGAATTATTTAACAATAGTTCTTAAAATAGGTAATGTTCACCTTGTATTTTTACATCATAAGATGTAATTATTTTCAATGTAATTTTTTTTTATTTTTACAATCAAGAATAATATGTCCACTTAGATCTGAGAAAATGTTTGAAAACAAAGAAATTGTTCATTTTGTGTAATTATCAACCAAGATATTTCAGAAATATATTTAAAATAATTGGTGAGTCCATGTTCCATAGTGATAATATCTGTTGGTCCATAACAGATGTAGGAAGCCTTTGTGAAGTAGGTACTGTGAAAGAAAAAGTAACTATAAGCTAAAAAAGGTAATAGTTCCCTGTGTGAGACTGTAGTAAATGTATAGGCTCTTTGTGTAACAAGGTGTTCAGAATATTTGTACTGATAATGCCTTAATTGACTTAGTGAAAGTTTTTAAAGCTTTCATTGCAAGACCTAAAGGTGCGTAAGAAGTGAATAATAACATTTGGTCACTATTATTGAGGATTTGTTGTTGGCACCACAGCAGAGGTATGTGAATTTATATAGGTCAAAAATCCAATCCCTTGATATTTATTTTCAATGGTTATATTTTTGAAATAATTTTTATAACCTAAAATTTTTATACAGAGCATTCCTGGATCTATAAGTTTTCTACCAAATCAAAGGAATTATGAACTTTACTTCTAAATTATTTTTATCATTAATTCTGTGGTTTCCATTTTTTCTGCAACTCATAAGTAGTTTATTTACCCCTTGGCTTTCCTAGATGTTGGTGCTGCTCTTTAGATACATGTCTATGAAAAACATGCAAAGCTTCTCTGATTGTACTGTAAGAGTTTGCTGGAAAATAAAATATATATTATTTTTAAAAGAGGTTTTACTCATGTATTATGCAAAAGACCTTAGTGTTATTTTTTAAACCAATAAATAATTTGATCCACTTTAAAATTTAATAAAAATAATTTCGGAACTCTTAATAAAATAAATGAAGATGCATTTAATGTTTTCAGGTGTCACTTTCTAATGTAAGTTACTAATGAAGTAAGAAGTGTATGTACTAGTCACAGGGTTAATTGTGCATGAAATGCAGTTCTGTGATACGGTGAAATGCATCACATGCACAATAATTTTGGTAGAAAAGTACATCATTTTTCCTTTGTTATGTAAGTAAGTTGTACTAACTGTAACCCTGCATCTTCACGTGGGTTATTGGTGACAATGAAATAACCCAGTGAGTCGAGTGGCTGCCCCACTGGTTAATGGGGCTAGGTTTAGGTGAGTATTGGCAGGAGTCAGAGAGAGAAGGGGGAAAGAAAATGAGGAGTCCAACGAGGCTGATTTAAACCCCTAGACTTTAACGCAATATATGAACAAATTACAGTGAATCAAACCCTTGCAATTGGTGCAACCACCAGAGGGGCCCAGCCCAAATCTGCCGCCTAAAAATGAGTCCCTGACTTTCAATGATTTCTCAACTATCCAGCATTCACTCCGCTATCCACCACCAGCTACCACCCACTTTCATGCAACAACCCTCGCTCGTTCCAATAATGTGATCGGTGGCTCTACCATAAATTAAAAGGTCCAAAGAAGTCACTGGAAATCAAGGCTCATTTTACCCTCACTATCATGAGATTGTTTCACAAATACAACTTAATTGAAATATGTTCACTGTTGACTACTCTGAACTAACATTTAAAAGTGAAAATTTCTTATGAACAGTTACAAAGAAGACCATCATATCTTCCATAAGAATGAAGTGTTTATGTATGTCTATTAGAGTTCAATTGGTCATCAAGGGTTGTTAGTGCCCACTTTGCAACTCAAGTGCTTACAAATTTGTATCAATATAATTTTTTCTCATTAATCCCTCAATCTTCAAATATGTGTAAGTGCTCCAAGCATTCCTCTTAAACTCATTGACCATAAATGTTTTAAGCCTTATATGTAACCCTTAGCCTCACCTTCATGTTCCACAAGAATGTTGTCCAAATTTTCATGATTAGAAGGAAAGGCTTTCCCTGAGAGGAATGCATAAATCTCCAAGCTAATAAGGCACTCGGTAAAATGTCTCTTGCCAGCACTCCAAACAAATGAGTAACTCAAAACACACTATGCTCATGGAGCACAGCAAAAGTCATAGAGCTACTTAGTTTTGACTTTCATGGGATGTCACTATGATCAACTTTCAAAACTGATAGCTTTATAGTTAGTAAAATAGAAATACCTTTGGCTATTTAAAAAGAAAAAATGTGTAATATAAGCCCAATTGGATCAAAATGCTCTTTCAAGTACAGGGACCTAAAATGGGAAGTCAGAAGCATCAAGTAAAACCCACTTTACTATTTTAATGGGAAGAGGAGTTCATAACCTTAACCTTAATACCTTTTATATTCAAATTCACAGCTAATCTGGAGTTTATATTGTTTCATTACATGGTTAAAATCTCAGTTTTGAATTGTGCACTTTCTCTCTCTGACATACCCTAGACCAAGTTATACATGCTGATCAACCCTTCCCCTGTCATAATCAAGAGTTCTTACCATATATCTTACTTGATTAATCCTGGTGCCACTATATTAAAGAAAAATCTTGAGCCGAGGTAGGGTGTTGTCAACTTACATCCAAACGTTGAATGCATTCACCCTTTCCATGTCATTGGCATATCAAAATAATCTATTCCTTGGTGTAAATTTAGGAAAATAGTCTAGACAGAGTTTATCCCTTCTATTTAGCAGGCAAAGATATTTTCTAATTAAAGCTGAGAACATCACTGAGGAAGTACAGACCTTCAAATGGTAATAAAAAATGTACTACGATACAATAAATTGCATTGGAAGGCATTGAAAATAAAAATTTTACTAATGAATGTGAAGCTTTTCAAACCAGAGTAATTGGGCTGGAATAAATACATAGCACCATGAAAAAGCTAGCAATATCAAGCATTTGAAATTGTGTACGTTATTGATACTTTTATTGCATTGATATTTTGTGCAAACAAAAAATTAACAAATACTGTTGTATTTAAATGTGGTTTAATAATGTAAATTGTTACTAAATTGACATAGTTATATATTTGACCTAATGAAAGTAAAAAATATTAATTTACAATTCATGGTAGATTTTAAAACAATTTCAGGCATACTTTACATGTTGTGCATCGTATGCGGGCTCCATTTGGGTTACATCCTGGGAATCTGCATTGATATTTTGATGCAGGTGTGGCTATTTCAGGAAGATGCATAACACTTTTATCGTAAAACATCTGTCGGATGAGCTACCCTTGGTTGTTTCCTGGGTGTAGAGTAGTCGCTATCCCCTGTTTCGGTAATACTGTTGACATGCACCAAAAAATCAACATACCCCTCCTTAAACTATCAAAACAATTGTCTTTTTCATTGGAGTTTCAAGGGCACACTGGTCCCTTATATACTCAATCCAATCAGCTGATATGGCGAAGTCAAAAGATGCATAATGACTCCATACTCCCGATATATATATATATGTAAATATTTCTCCATTATGTCTTTTTTTTACTTGTTTCTGTGTGAGAATGTGTATAAGTGTGTGTGTGTGTTTGTTTTATATATATATATATATACATAAAAATATATATATTGGTCGGAGCACTAGTGGAACGTACAGAGACACAGGACACAAAAAGAAAAAAACTCACATTGGTGAAGAATTTTCGGTGGCACCACCACCTTCGTCCGTTCAGGAGAGAATGAGCAGGGCGGGAGGCTAGAGGGAAG
>WURS02000015.1:6290339-6302352 GCA_011762765.2 Rhinocypha anisoptera | reverse complement strand
GACCTCAAAGGTAGCTGTTTTGGTGGATTTATTTCTTCTAAAGCCATGCTGATTTTTAGAAATCATGGAAAATTTATTGAGAAAAGCAACTAATCTGTTATGTATTAATTTTTCAAAGATTTTGGAAAAAAAATTGCAATCCATAGAAAAAAATGATATCTATTTTTTATATTTGAATGCTTTTGTAAAGAAAAATCAACAAAAATATGTATAAAATGAACAAAAACAATGTACATTTAGGAAAAACCAATTTTTTGTTTCTGTCAATGCAGGTCACCCAAAATGAGTTCGCATTTCATAGGCTCGTCACCACTATACTAAACAAGCATACTTGGCAGTAAGGTAATTTTAAATAAAATTTAATCTTAAGTAATATCTGTGTTGCTGGATAAAATTATACTTAATACGCACTTCATGATTTTTGTAAAGTTATTCCTAATCTCATGACAATATTTTGACATGCCTTATTTCATGTACAATTACCACATTTTATTCATGTTCCTCTCAGAAAATAAAAAATATTAACATTTGATAATAAATGTGATGTTAAGATCCCATTGTACAATATGGGCTTTTCTGCCAATACTAAATTTAAAAGTGCTTTGTTTATACATTCTTTTTATTATCTTGCTTATTACCTTTCGAGAAGTTGTAAATTATAGTTTGAAGATGGAAGTGCTTGGAAGTAGATGATAAGGTGCTTGAAAACTACATTGAGGAAAGGGAGAAAGTTAAAATAACAATCCGGGAACAGCTAATGGAACTCAAATGATGTAATCTCATATCAGTTTTTGCAACTGGATAATAATAAGGCAACTAAAAACCAACCACAATGAAAGACACCAAGATTTATAAATTTCAAGTTTATTAGACAGAATACTTTTTCAATCAATATGGTTTAGGAATGGCTTGAAGTATTTGGACATCATCAACTGGCCTGTCCCCTGTGTCTGTCTCGACTAACCCAATCCTTTTGATGGTGTTCATGCCTGAGTGTACCCTGCCTGCATGAGAAAGAATACAAATAAATCATGAACAAGACCAATTTCTCACCAAAGATGAACACTATTACCTGTGATACGTAAAAGGAAGACTGTGTGAGTGACATTACATAAGCCCATTTCACACAGCCAAATTTTCCTTCAAATCGCCTGCAAACTTTCTTGAAATGACATGTCATCGAAACGTCACCCCTACTGCCATAGTGGATTGAATACTCTTGAAAGGCTTCCATTCTATCAGACTCGTATTGTATTGAAAGGTTCTAAATATTTTTGAAGCTTGAATGGTCTTGAAGCTCTTAACCAATGGTGTGACAGATAAAATTACCCAGAATTCCACTTGACCACCAACAAAGCAAAATATGGCTACCTGGGAGAGAACAACAGTGGAGCACCTTATTAGGTTGTACGAGGAAAGTAGTTTTCAAATGCCATGCAAGTCAACTTGACTACATATCAGCAGAAAAATAAAAGGAGTAAGGCACTTCGCTTGATTATTTTCCTTTGATTTGGTACCTATAAGTATTTTGTCCATTTACTTATACATACTTTTATTAAAAGCTATAGGATATATGCTCATGCGCTTACCAAACAGCAAAGAGATAAGTATCACACAATAACCACAGTCAAATTCCTTTCTACTATTTTTTGATGCTGTGACAGTCTATCAAAGTTCTATCGAACAATTTTTCTTGAAACTTGATATTGAATGGCCTTTGATGTAATTTTGCATTCAATAATAATTGAACAACATATCTTATTCAAGAGTTATTGGACAGTGTGAAATGGGCTTTAGAGCAGTGTTTCCCAACCTTTTTCCCATCATGGTAGATGTGTGTACACTTTGCATGCATAATGGTTTTTATGGCAAAGCTTTCTATGAAGTTGGTTAAAAAAATTCTAGGACCAACAATAAAAAGTAATTTTGCAATTGTGACATAGTAGAAACAAAGACACTTTGTAATTCCACTTTGTTTCTACTTATGTTATAATTAAGCAATTCCACAAACTAATGCCAGAAACCATTTTCTTTAATTTTGCAATTTCTAAATTACTTTTTATTTTTTAAAGCAATTACTCCAATTCCAATACATTTATTCTGACGAAACTATGGTGGTTAATTAGGATTCATCAAATGAATTGTTGGTGGGAGTTATTTAAGGGTGAAAGATCATTGCTAACAAATTCTATCCCGTTTGGAATATGCATGGTGTATGGGATTCATCTGTGAAGAGCCTCATTGAACAAATGGAGAAGGTCCATCACAGGAAGCATGATTCATTAAAAATTAATATAATAAGATTAAATGCCTTACAGTGATGGTTTCAGAACTCAGTTGGGAACTTTTAGAGCAAAGCAGGCAGATTGGTAAATTTAAGGAAAAAAAATTTGAACCGCAAATTTCTATAGGGAAGTTGACTATTCGTAGCCCAAAGTCATGTAGGGTGGTCCAAATACATTCACAAAGTAAGACAGATATATGTATCTCCAAAATAGCAGATTGAGAGATTCATTCTTTCCAAGAACTATACATGAAAGCAACAACTTGGAATTGGATTAAACTACATATTTATAAAACCTAAAAACACTTACGATGAATAACATACAAAACTTTGTGTTCTCAACCCCTGCCATGCACTGTTGGGTGGCTCGGAGGGCCTACATGTAGCTGTAGAAGTATTTACTTCCCTTCAATTTAATTTTAATAGAACAAAATGGTTTTCTTAATCTTTATTTGAAACTGTGTGAATTTATTGCACTGTTTTTAAACCCATGTCTTAATATGGTGTACTTTTAACTCTATCCCCCAGTACTTTTAAGCATGTTTTAGTACTGAAATCACGAATTTGTTATCAATAAATCCCGTCCCTTGCAAAACTACAAATTTCTACACGTGATCATTTCTTGGAGATTGTGGTAGCAAGGTGGGTAGAGCACTTGGCTACTGAATGGAAATCCTGAGTGCAGTCCCAGTGATGACTCTGGGCACCTCTAGCTAAACTCAACCTGAGCGATTTTCTGGGTACCAGGTCTTCCTGGGAAACCACAGGCAGTACAGGGAAAGGAACTGACCTTCCTGCCCTGAAGTGAGGAGTTTTACATGACTTAGTACTGGGTTGGCTCTATTCCCACCTATCCAACCATTCTTAGAGTTTAACACAGTGGATCATTCTTATTTCTAAACCATATTTTACTGCCTCATTCCCATCTCCTATATCCAAGACCACCACATTCCAATCACCCATCTCCAGCATGTGTTTCCTCGCTACAACATCATCTATAACTTCCTCCAGCTCTTCTTCATCTCCTCCAGCAAATACTCTAGCAAAAATATTACTCATATCTATTTCTTCCCCCCTATGGCTGTCTGTGGGTGTACATAATTGGACTTCTACTAAATAGACTTGAGTCTGTTATTTCAGCTATGTGATGAATATTAACATTTAAACTGATTTCACCAACAATGATTATAAATGCAGTAATCATCGTGATCAATCACTGAGATCATACCCCTGGGAAATGAACTACTGTGGTAGATATGCTTTGTGATTTGCTTTTAAAATGGGTTCTACATTTAAATCTCTCACGGATGACACCTCCTAGTACCACCAGCACATCACTAGGGAGTCATTGGATCCACCATGCACCCCAAGAACCAGGTCTCCATTAGAAAGGAGAGAAAAAAAACTTACCGAAAATAGTGTGCTTCCCATCCAACCACTGAGTGGGTGCCAAAGTAATAAAAAACTGGGAACCATTTGTATTGGGTCCTGAATTTGCCATTGACAATATACCAGCTCCTAAGAATTAAATTTTGGTGAGATAAATATTACATTATGAAGTGAAAGATGGTTTTATATTACTTCTATTATACATATACATTTATACAATGACATGAAAAAAACGAATGCAAAGTCACATATTTATGAAAATGTGTGCATATAAATCAAAGTTAATAATTCAGTGAAAAACACCACTGAGACAGCACACAAACAATACATCCATGGAAGCCACTTTAGAAACAGCATCCCAATGGTGGAAGAGGGAGAAGGAGTAACAAAACAAATCAAGTTTTAATTTTTAAAAATTGGGGCTGGTAGGTGAAGGATGAAGTGTGGCAGTGGAAGTAAGCACGTGGGAGGAGAGATCTGAGAGAGGGAGGCTTGAGGAGGGGAGGCTAGGGTATGGAAATAGAAGGCATGGGATGGAGGGGAATACTTGGGGGAGGAATGGATGGCTACTCCCTGATTTGTTCAGTCCTGTTTTTTTTAACCTTATGGTCAAGGGCTCAAAGCTTGCCCAGGGTATGGATGTTGTGTTTATCTATAATAAATCTTCCTGAGTGGTTGGCATCAGCTATGGTATACAGCCACAAAAATATGGGCCAAAACCATTTTAAAAAAGCAACTCCAGAATAATGGGAAAAGCTGAGGACAAAAATAAGTTTGGAGGGTAGAGAACCATAATAGTGTGTGGTTGTTGATCACTGAGAAGTACTGTGGGAGAAAAAATGTAAGAGTCAGATGAACTAATTACCTAAACATGCGACTGTAACACATGCAATTGGACCACAAGCATTTCGGCCTAGATCAATGATAAACTGAAAAGGAAAATTATACCACACAATATGAAAGGTTTAACTAAAATAACAATAAAACATGTAACAGTTTCAAACAACTACCTGTGTGCTTCAATTCATCGTGTATCTCATCAACAAAATTTCTTCCATATATTGAGTCACCACCACGTCCTGTCGCCGAGGGATCTCCTCCTGAAATTGTTTGATGACATTATAGAGTTATCATGGAGCTAAAATAATTTAATAATGCATATATTAATCATTAAAACCATACACGTGTTCGTTCTTCCATAAGCTCTTATGACATTCCATATTTCCTATCCTTGTGTACACATTCATACACCAACATAAATGGGAGCTATCACCAAGAGCTAGGCAACCTGAATTATATTCAGGCATCCGTTGGGTTTTTGTTCTTTCAGAATGAGGTCTAACTGATTTGCTGAGTAAGTATAGTGAATGTCAATAATTTCTTCTGTCTCTCACAACTTGATTCAATAACTTATTCTCGTAAAAGTAGTAGATTCTACCACCACTAAAAGTGAATTTCTATGAGTCAAATTTCTTGTGCTCTCGGCTTTATCGGGTTCTGCGTCCGCGTTTGTTGACTTGGGATGACAACAGTTTCGCTAGCCATCCTGCTAGCGAAACTGTTGTCATCAAATGTCAACAAACGCGGACGCAGAACCCGATAAAGCCGAGAGCACTTGGACGACGCCGCGAAAATCTTCGTACCAACGACAAATTTCTTTTTCAGATTACTGAGAAATTGATAAAATTAAAAGTTTTAACAGAAAAAAGTGAGTTGAAAACTGGGATTTTAACAAAGCTTTTTAATCTTACCTTGTATCATGAAATCTCTAATTATTCTATGAAATTTCGTTCCGTTATAATAGCCTCGCCTTGACAATTCTGCAAAATTCTTACAGGCTAATGGAGCATGGTTCCAATATAATTCCAGAACAAAATCGCCCATCCTAAAATTAAATTGGAATGAATAATCTTGAGCTTATATTTAGAATTCTATACCGGCAGTAAAAGTATGCGAATATATTTTTACCGTGTATTTTCGAGGTGGTATTTCCATTCAGTTTACTTTAAAAAAAATTACGGTTACTCACGTTGTTTGTACATGGATGAGAGGCGGTCGAAAATAATCAGAAGGATAAGATTCCATCATACCCATATGACCCATCGGTCCCATATTGACCGCCATTTTTTGTTTTATGTTGACAAATTGACAATTGAATGCAATTATAGTTGAATATTCGCACGTCGTTACGTAAATAGCGCTGCTACTGCAGATTTCTACTTCGTGATGCTCTATTGGGTGTAGAAAGTTAAAGATGTTTGCTCATCCTCGGATTTGAAAGGTTTGAAAAATTGTATCGATTTTTGAGTGTTCTAAAGATCGTTTTCCATTACTTTGTTTTTCTCTTCGTGTCATTTTTTTATGGATCGAATGCATAACGCAGTTATTTTACGTTGGCGTTGCAGTAGGCGGTTCAGCAATGGCGATAGGTGATGTGTCGTAAATGCTGTAGGTTAAATGATAAAGCAATTCCCTAGCCCTGGTTTCATAGCTCATATTTTGTAGGTAAAGTGTGTTAGTGAAATAAATGGGTCGTGGACTTACATTATAAAGTGTCGTAAAACAGTAATCATGATGGAGTTGGAACAAGAAACTGTGTATGGCACTCATGAAGACTCTCATATTGTTATGTCTGAAAATGTACAGTCTCTTGCTGGAAGTATATATCAAGAGTTTGAGAAAATGATTAGCAAATACGATGAGGATGTTGTGAAAGAGTTAATGCCACTAGTTGTCAACGTTTTAGAGTGTTTAGATCTTTCATACACGGAAAATCAAGAGCATGAAGTAGAATTAGAGCTTCTTCGAGAAGATAATGAACAGCTGGTGACACAGTATGAAAGGGAAAAACAGCTGAGAAAAGCTTCTGAACAGGTATTGAAATTATTTATTTTGCATGTTGTAGCTGTTTACAAGTACATGGGCTAACCCATGCACCATAACATCCAAAAAACCTATCAATCCCTCTTATAGAAACTTTTGGAAATGGAAGATGTTGCAGAGGACGATAGGAAGAATTTACATAGCAAAATTGAAAGTCTTGAGTCCATAGTGAGGATGTTGGAACTGAAAGGAAAGAATTCATCAGATCATGGTATGTATTCACTTCACTAACTGCCTTTGAAGTAACAATCTCTTTTAGTAATGGTAGTACCTAAGCAACGTAGTATGGCAGTAATCCTGAGTTATTATCTGTGCATATGACTTAATTACTAAAGCCAAATTAGTTGTCTGTTGCATAACTGTGCTTATGTAATCCTAGTTGTGTACAATTGAGTTAGGCTTGTATTGTTATAATTGATAGCATAAATTTCAAACGTGCACCTGATTATTGTAATCGAAGTTTTAAGCTTCATGGTGGAATAAGGTATGAAAGAGTCAATATTTTGCACATTCATAGCGAATGCATTTGAAATGATTTACTGTAACACAGTGTGCCTTCATGTATATTGTTACAATTTGTTAAAAGTGAAATAGTAGTCTTGCGTACTTGTCTTAACAACTATGATTTTATAATGTGGTTCAAAAAGAAACTAATATGATAATTTTTTATTCCAACAATGAAGATACCAAAGATTGTTTCAATATATGTATTTGATCAATACTATGAAGGCTATACCTGTATGTTTCTACATGATTTTGTGGGGGAATAAAGTATTATTATTACATTTTATGGTGCAATAGAAAACCATAGTCATGGTTTTGGAGCCTCTGCTTTGTTTACAGAATGTAATAATGAGATCGTTCTATGTTTTTCTGAACTTTGTAACATTTGCTTTGTTACCAGTGTCACGGTTGGAGGAGAGGGAGTTGGAAATGAAAAAAGAATATGGGAAGCTGCACGACAGATACACAGAGCTCTTCAAAACCCACATGGACTACATGGAGAGGACCAAGATAATGATGGGTCCAGAGAGGGTGGATTCACTCGTTGGAACAGCTCGACCCAGGATACCAGGAATGAGTTTGTCTCAGCTAAATAGGTTACTATTTTACTGTTGTACATTTCCCGATATGGGTTCTTCATATGTGATTTTTCAAAAACAGTCAAAGCTCCATCGTTAGAAGTGCCAAGGGCAAGAGGGAAAAAATGGAGTAATAGAAGCATCGTGCTAAAGAAATACATTATATAACAACCAGATGGAACCGACAAAATTTGAAATAGGGAAGTTCGAATTACAAATATTTGACTTTACTACTCATTATTCTCTAGAAAGTATGTTCACTACTTGTTCAATGTAATTTTGACCTTTCTTTCACATTCATTTCCATATTTTTCATAACTGATGGTTTCTGGCACAACTTAACGGAATTAATCCATTTGGAGTGAAAAAATGTAAATTTTTGATCCCGGATTTTAATTAAAAAGCATGACCCAGGTTTTGACATTCAACTATGTCACCTGGGATTGAATGTCGAAACTCAGGTCATATTTTATAAATAAAATGTGAAGTCACAAAGTTAGGTTTTTTTCATTCCATATTTTCTATTTTATTTTCTCTTCTTTTATATATGGCTTAGTAAAATAATGCACTAGGGTAATTTATGGAGTAATAAAGTGAATACGGTAATAAAGCTAATAGAAATCCATTATATGCAAGAATAGATGAGATTTTGCTTTTTTACCGCCAGAATGATTTTATTTTGGGCAAGCTGTTTCACTACTCTGTAGCATGGGACCTTGAAGATGCTACAGTGTAGCGAAATTGTTTGTCTGGAATAAAATCATTTTCGTGGAAAAAAGTTTCACTTAAATGCTATTTATTCTTGCATACTAATTTTTGGAGTTTTAATTAAAACAGTGTGCAGAAAAACAACAAGCTTTTGCATGTCCACAATTTATTTATTGAAATGACTGGGCATCTTTAGGTGAATGACATTTCATTCTCCTGAAGATGTTGGCTGTTCAATGAAAGCAGTCATTTCAACAAGTATACAGTGGGATTACAAAGTTTGGTTGTTTATCTTAATCATGAAGTTCTACAAAGATGTGCCTAATCCCACTGATTTGAATGTAGCGTGGGAAGTAAAATAAAACAGCTCGTATTTATATATGATAGAGTTAATTTTTTAGGACATTTTTCACCGTGCTCATGGTTTACAGAGGGACACAATTTTGCAAGAAGGCAAAACAATGTTGTTTTATATTATTGTGTAGTATTGTTGAAAACTATTTTCTAGCTGACTTTTAGTGATACCTTTAGTTGAGCCCTCTAAAGAGGTTTATTTGGATAAAAAATGCTTTTCATCAGTCCTCATAAAAAGAAATCCAATGGAGTCAAATATTGTGAATGTGGAGGCCATACAGTCTCCCAGTTTTACTCTACTTGTTTCTAGTTAATTTTACATTATTTTGTACCACAACCTCAGTCGCCTTTTATCCTATTTTCATTAGTCTCTTTTCACCTCATTCATATTACATAGTAGTAGGTGTGGACAACTCTCATAGGGTCATTGCTTTTCACTTCTATCTGTAAAAATAAGCCTTGTTGCTATGTAAAAAAAAGTCCCAGCTAAAGCTAATTAGTAAAAAAATAGTTGTCACTCAAAGTTCATGACTTAAAAATGAATACCAATTCGTTTCCCAGGATGTATGGTTTCTCATGACTCCTTTGCCACATAAATTTCTCCCCTCTTTTCAAGGGTAGTGTATCAAATTGGTATGATGTGCTATGAATGAATTTTGTGTTACAAAGTCTGTGATTCATTTTCAGGTCGTCTGGTCCTGTGTCTTTTGGATTTGGTTCCCTTGAGCCACCCGTTATGAAAGGAGGTGGGATAGGTAGCCCGTTGGATTTTGTTGGAACGTCACCTCCTGAAAGTAATCACTCAAACACTAGTCTTCGTAATGAGTTACAGGTATTTATTCAGTTATCATACCATCTTATCATATCGTGCCATACATTTTCTATAACTCTGTTGAAATTGGATTGAACTCATTGCCGCTATTCTTGCATATCCTATTATATTGTGCCACTAAGTCCATGACTGCTTTTTATTTCAACATTTTCCATGTGCTTGGAAATGAGATGTGATGACATAAAGTATATTTTAAAAGTTCTACAACAGTTTGTGGAAGAAATGCCCTATTTTGTGGCAGTCTGGTGACTGGGTCTTCCACCACGACAATGCACCCACTCACGCCATACTTTGTGTCCTCCATGTGTTGATCAAGAATGGCATGACTCCATTTCATCAGCCATCCTTATTCACCTGATTGATTTGGTGCCAGGCTTCTCTTTTTTTTCCTTCCCTGTATGAAGGGAAGCATTTTTGCCAATAAGAACTAAAAGGTGAAACTAAAATTCTGCAGGCCCTGAGAGACCCGATGGAGAAGATTAGTGTATGAACTTCAAGTGTATTTGCTCCAATGGGGAGTACAAAAAATTAATTAGTTGGTTCAAATAAACAATTCCAGTTTGTTTTGGGTCACTGTACCTATTGTTAAACACAATCTTTTTCATCTTATCAAATAGTCTGTGGATTTCCATAGATTGCAGAGTACTTAATGGCTTATTCAACATGGAGTTAATAACCATTAGAGAATAAAAGAATGCACTTTTCCAAATACTTTTATTATAGGTAAAACACCTTTCACTGCGATGCGGTAAAATGTGTTATTCTCCTGTTATGGGATATTAACAATTCCACAAAGTGACATGTGAAAACTTTCAATTTATTGAGAGAGACTTATTTTTTGGCTCCACGTTATGGAACTCCATGATTTTAAATGCGGAAATGACACTCCCTTTTCCTTATGAATATTTATAACAAAACCAGTTTCATTACATAATTAGCATCATCAGGTGATCTGTTGATGTGACTTATATAATGAAACCGGTGGTGTGATAAATGTTTATGTGAAAAAGGCAGTGTCATTTCAACCTTCAAAATTCAATTTATCTTTCAAGTGAATAGTTGAGAATTACTGAGACGAGTGAAATAGTATTTCTGCTCTCCTTGTGGGATATAACTCCTTTGCTCTTGAATGTTTCATTATCAGGCAAGCAGAACCAGAATAAAAGCGATAGTTAGTGAAATACATTGTGAATGTGATGAAATACATAAACTGCCATGTCACAGAATATCATGATATCGTTTTAAAGTGTGCGCATGGGAAGTGGAAGACCCACGGTGTTTGATGTGCTGTTGTAGATGTGACTTGTGTCTCTGCATTGTTTATAATTTGTAGACCTATTTCTTTCAAGGTTAAATTTTAAGTGTAAAAAATGCAGATTGACATATTTGGGGCATTAATAGGGTCTTCACAGCAAAAATTACATAAAATGTGCTTCATTAATACTTTACCGTATTTCCGGCATCCATAAATGACATTTCTCACAATTTATATTCATAGAATAATTTTCCATTATGTTCAATGCAAGATATTTTTTGTTTTAATAATAATTAATCCAGGAGAAAATGAAACTGAAGAAATGAAAAATTTAAATTTATCAAATTTAATCAGTGGTTGAAATTGAAACTGGTTGGAACTCGACCAAAAATGTTGTTGTAAGTCTTGGAGACAAAGTTAAAGACTTTGTTATTGGCTTTGCTGACAGGTTATCCTATTATATTCTTTGCAGCATGATACCAAAGCCACAGAGTCACCGCTGGATGCAGGAAACCAGCCCGTAACTGGAGCGCAGGCCTCAAATATGGAAGGCAGTGGTGGTGCAGCACACCTTCATGGTGCAGACGAAGGTTTGTCATATCATGAAGTCATTTGTTAATCATTAATGTTGTCTAACAAATTTATACTATAGTATGTTAGTTATCCTAAATTGGTTCAAGGTTGTCACTAGTTCTTCTAATGAGGCTCCTGGATTTCAAACAACTGGCAGGAAGACCTTTGCCCCAGTGGGTTGTCAGACTTCTTAATCCAAATTTTATATATCTTATCTCAAAATATCTTTTTACCTTAGAAAATATTACCATTTTTCCCCCAATTATAATAGAACTTGAATATAAAGCTTTTTCTAAGGCTAAATTTGGAAAAAAAATCCGTTTTATTTTATGGTAAATCTGGTGTTGCAAAAATCTATAATAAATGTTTAATTCCCTTTTTTAGCCCGTTACTAGAATCTTGATTTTACACAACTCATACACACTTGAATTGTCAGTCAACCACATCACTTTCATCTTCTTCATTGTCTCTCTGTATTTCATGACTACAACCTGGTACTGGCTCCAAAGAATCTCCTTCCGATGTTTGACCATGAGATTTTGTCAGGGCATCATCATCAATCGCTAAATATTCTTATAGACTTGACATCTGTGGTGCACCCAAATGATTCAAATATAAAGCAAAATCACTGGCTAAGCCTAGTCTTTGTGATG
>WURS02000015.1:6241728-6253122 GCA_011762765.2 Rhinocypha anisoptera | reverse complement strand
GCGAGGTGACTGGGCAGGAAGGGGGGCGGAGGTGAGGCGTAAAACAAAAGACCGGCGAGAAGGAAGAAAACAGACGGAGATAGGAAGGTGGCGAGTGCAAACAGACTAGTTTCCACCTTCACAGGACGAAATTAGGACCTTAACACTCCGTCTCGCGCCAGCCCTTCGTCGGAAAAAACGCTTAAAAAATGGAGGTACAACAGAAATATGCGGTACTCATTTTTTTTAATCAGCTGTCGTGGTGAATATCTTTTTGACTGCTGGTGGCTTAATGAATGAGTGTTCCACGGCATTATTAGTAAACATTGTGTGTATCATAATCTAAGCCACATTCACGGCGAACCGCAGCAGTAACGGTCTAATGAAAACCATTACAATTACGCAACACTCAAATTTGAAAACCCCAGGGAAACCTACCGGGAAAATTTCACCGCTTAATATTTTGTTAGATAAAAGAAATGCCCATGACGATAGTTGGTTGACAATGTGAACTCGTGATAATAGCGTTGTTTCGTACTAAATTCCAAGTATTTTTTTGCCTTTCAATTTTTCCCTTAAAAGCTAAGATAGGTTAAATTTATTAATAACGGATAAAAGGAGGAAAAATTCCCTTGTGCAAAAAAGCAACGCAATGCAAAGATGTCGGACCGACGTAGCGTAAAGATGGCAATATATATGATCTGAATGAGGACATCACTTCTAATTCACTACCAATTCCAAAATAAAAAATTAAGAGATAATCTACCATAATAAAGTTAATATTAATATATTCAAATAACAAATCATTGAACACCATTTTCTTGATTTTTTATTTACGAAAAGAAAAATAATTACATGATCGAAATAATAGAAGACAGTATGGTAGTAAACACGCGCTGGAATAACAAGCAGCATCACTTATAAACTATACCGACTAGCAAGTTAACAAAGGAAGGTAAACAGACATATACATCCTACTTTAGAAGGGATATATGAAATTATGGACACAACGGGTCATATTTTTTACCTCCCTCGTGGGCTTTTTACGTGACTCATGGGAATGTTTGTCATGGTTTGCACTAAAATTCCAATGGGAAGGAGAGAAGCAAATGAGCTTCAACCAGAAGACTTTTTTTTGTATGCACGATTACTTGGAGCAAACTTTGAATGTACACTTGCGCTGTGAGTTTCAGTTATTCTTAATTATTGATACCTTAAAGTATACCGCATTTATGCATTTAGATAATTATTTGTTATATTCTATATTTTCAGGCATAACTACGTGGAAATCCATTTCTGAGAAAAAGGAATAACGTACTACTTATTTTTCCACTAATATTTTTAATCTGGTATGACTAGTTTCAACGCTACGGCGTCAACTTCAGGTACAAAAACCATACATATACAGCCATTTACACTCATGTTAGGCAGTGGGATGTCCGCCCCCTTCGATGCCCACCCCCTGGCCCTGGTGTATGTTGCAGACAGTCCATCCCGGCTGCAAATTTTCTGCTTCGGCACTCTGTGGGCCCTTCACTGCCTAACATGAGTGTATATAAATGGCTGTATATGTATGATTTTTGTACCTGAAGTTGACGCCGTAGCGTTGAAACTAGTCATACCAGATTAAAAATCTTAGTGGAAAAATACGTAGTACGTTATACCTTTTCCTCATAATTATTTGTAATAATCTAAACGTTTTAATGAGTGGTAAAGTATAAACAAATAAAGTAAAATATGACAAAGTAAGTTTTACAATTACAACAATTACAAGTTAGGTAAAGTAATACAAAAAGTATTAACATTATTTCCAAAATGTGGTATAATGCTAACCTATGTGTATTTCTGGGTTAATATTATATTCTTAATTACTTGAAAAATATAATTTTTAGAAATTTTACTATTATTTTTTTAGATATAAATAAATATTTACTAAATATCTGCATGAAAATCGAGAAACCGACGAAATTTTTCAGCGAATATATATTATTTCATTAGATGCCTGTATTTTCCATTACTGACAAAAACGCTATATGTAACTAATAGGATCCAGACTTAACTTTGTGACACCAATACATTATGAAATACACTTAGGCATTCCGCAGCAAAAATGTTCAGTTGAAATTACTAAGTAATTTTATTTCTTAATTAACATTGCAGGTAAAGTCTTTTTCCATAAGACGAGATGTTTTAAGGAAATATGTCCAGTCAGAATGATAGGTACTGATTAGAGGAGGTAACCAATGCAATAAAAAGTGGTGCGAGACTTAAAATTAAATCTTGAAAAACACTATGCGAAATTTCTATTTTCGGAATAAAAGAATAGCTAGCTCAAATATCTTTGCAGATGTACAGAAAGTGTAATTAAGACTTTAGACTTTTAAATTCCCGCGTTACGTCACAGAAGATCCACCCTGGGAAACATATTCCGGAAACATGCGAGAGAGGCACCAGCAATATTTAATTTATCAAAAGAATTCTGGGGAATCGTGATGAGAAAATGAAGGTGTTATAATTTTTCGCTTGATAGACCCCTCTTGGGATACTCTTCGACTGTATGGGATCCGTATGAATCAGACTTGGCTTTACAATTAGATCTATCGCAGCGACGAAGAGCTAGATGATTGGGATTTAAGCTACGAAAATCTCTTTGATCGAAGATTACATTATCAGCGAGATCTTTTATGTCAATTCCACACGCCGTGGGCTTAGTACTAGCTGAGCTCTACCATCACTTAACATACCAACCTTCGGGTTGCAAACTGTGGTTGGATATCTAACTATATATATAATCATTATTTTTATTTTGTAACTATATTATTACATATTATATATAAATATATAATCCGGTGAAAAGTCCACATATGTGATATAACTATAATTGTAGAAGCACACGAGAAACATAGAACACAAATAAAAGAACACTTGAGTGGGCGAGGCACACCTTTTTCTTAAGGATCGAGGAAGAAGAATTCTTCTTCTCAATCCTTATCCTTCGTTGGAGTGAAGAAGACTTAACGCCAGATTAAATTCATATAAAAACATTTAGAACAGCTGAATTCAATAGTGAAGTTGAGTCAACTACTAATATAAAATGTTTACGTGTTACTTTATGTATGTTCTATGTTTCTCGTGTCCTTCTAAAATTATGTATATACACATATAGAAAATATATTTATAAATATATATTATATATACGTACTATATATGTATTATGTATATATGTCGGTCTGGCCATATTTGCAATGAAAAATGAGTACTAAATGAAAAATAATTAACTATTTGTTCATTTCACAGGAGTGTTAGACGTTAACTCATGTGTTAACACACAGTGGCTAACTCCTAAGGACTTAGCATATAGTATATTATTTTTCATTAATTATGAGTGAATTCCATAATGTCATGCATGAAACTATAGAATTTATGAGAGGGATTAAATGATTCTTTCTTTCCACGAATAATGCATAAACGTAACCGGTTGTTGACCGATTAAAATATTTATAGTAGGTAACTAAGTATTTTAAATGTTGTAATTGAAGAATAAATATGGGGATTTTAACTGTAGAAATATCGTGTGGAGAAGAATCGTGGAATTAATCTGCATAACATGCTATTCTTGCTCCCTCCCATACATCGTTAAGTGACTTGGAGCTATTTATATATGTAGATGTAAGGATGAAGGAATCATCTCTCTGTCCAACACGTGATGAAATCAAGTAAACCTTGTTCTAAAATATCTAAAACAATTGAACCTTTTAACACATCAATCAGAGTCGAATAAAAGGAGTAACTGATTATGAAATATTTCCCACAGAAGACCTTGCGATGGAGATGCAATTTAAAAATCTGGCACGCACGATTAGAAAGGGGCTTCAAAGGATTCGAAAGAGTTTGCAATGACCTGAGCCGAGGGATTCTACTAAGTGAGTGAAAAAAATTGAAGTATTACCAAAGTAAGGAATTTATTTCAAACTGTTTCGCTCGAATGTACCTTCAACGCTGTACATATATCACCAACGTCCTGACGAAATGTGGAAAGCCAAGGGATTAAACTCCACTAATTGAAAAGAGCTCAACAATCTCCGAGGAACGAAGAACCGAGTTTGGCTGTCCCTAATCTCCCAAATTCCCATGAAAATGTAGGACGAAGCACACCAGAGCGAGTTCCGCTGTTTCAGAAGCTAAAGTTTAATCCACGCGAATGATCTCAAAATTTAATGCGAAGAGAATTTTCGTCCATTTCCTCGGAGGCGTTCTCTCTGCCGGGGACAAGACTTCCTCAGAAATACAAATGATTTGACACAAAAACTCAGCGCATGTGGCCTGGCGACCTGGAAGAAGTCCCTGCAGGAGAGAGTACTGAATTTTCTTCCCTTCCGATATGGCAAGAATATTTCTTCCAGGAAACAAGAAACCAATTTTTTTCCTCTAGCAATATAAAATCATCCCTGAAGTTCCACCTCTTCGTGGATTTCTTTGACTCCGCTTTACTCAGAAGGTCTTTCACCGATAAGGTGACGAACCTAATAAAGATAAATTAGTGCAACGATATTATGATAGGATGAAAAATATAATGACGTCATATATTACCCAATAAACTGTTTCAAATAGTCTAGAACAGAAGTGATAAGGGATTTAGAGGAGATATCATTTTCAGCGTCCCACTTTGAATAGTTGCAAAAGAAATGGAATAATATCATCCTTCAAAACTGTCATTGAGTTCAAAACGGTTCTATATCATATAAAATAAAAACATTGAAATATGATCATTAGGTGACGTAAAAAAATTCTTTTAAAAGATTCAAGAATTCCCTAAATTTATTCATCTAACCTATATGAAATACATTAGTGTAGTATCTGAAATGCAATAAATATAAATATTGTGTTTCAAACTTTTATGTGGACGTTATGTATGGTTTTGCATAACGTATGCCAATATGTGATGTATTCATCTACGAGGGCAGATCGGAAAGTAACACACAATAATTATTTTCTCAAACAGTTTAATATGTACCAAAACCAAACAAATCACAAATTAACTTACATCTTTGACCTACTTTTCTACATAGTCACCAATTTTCTCAACACATTTCTCCCATCGTGGTACCAATTTCAATATGCCCTGTTCGTAGAAGTCCGTTTGTTGTGAGTATAGCCATCTGCGGACTGCTGATTTCACTTCCGCATCTGTTGAAAAGTGTTGGCCGGCCAGGAATTTCTTCATGGAACCAAACAGATGAAATTCAGATGGTGCCAGGTCCAGACTGTATGGTGGATGCTGGAGCACCTCCCACCCTAATTTGGCGAGTTTGTCACTAACAGGAGCAGCAACATGGGGACGGGTATTGTCATGAAAAAGTTTGACACCATTAATGTTGCGGCGTTTGTCACGAAGGGCACGACGTAACTTAAACAAAGTTTTAATGTAGGCTGCAGCATTCAGTGGTTCCAGCAAAGTCCACCAATAACACGCTAAACATGTCCCAGAACACTTTGAGTCGCTTTGAATTTTTTTTACTGGGGAATCAACATGTTTCCACTCCATAGAGGCCTGCTTGGTTTCGGGCGTGTAGTGGTACGCCCCCACGACTCATCACCAGTGACGATTCCTTTCAGAAAGTCATGCCCTTCTGCGGCGTAACGCGGTAAGTGATCATTCGCTGGCCCTTGTGGTTGTCTGTCAGGTTCTTAGGCACCCAGCGAGCACTAACTTTACGGAATTTCAACGTGTCATTAACAATGTCGTACACTGCACCATAGGAAATGTTGAACGTCTGCCATAAGGTTCGCAGGTGCACACTGGTGTTCGGCAATTGGGTTGTGTGGGAGGCCTCATAAAATATATCGTTCATTTATGCAACGAACGATAGGATTATCGTAGGCTAAGGTGAGGATAATTCACATTTTTCTATAGTATGACACTATTGCTTCATTTTCCCGTTATGAATTGATTCCCTATCGTATTGGTGATTATTTTGATTTATCTTCAGATAATATTTTTGAAATTTGATATTCCATGTTAAGAAATGTTTTTATATCAACAGTTGAATTTGAATTTTGTTTGTGTTGAGCTTTCAAACTTTGTCAATAAAAAACATTCTCGTAATCCATGTATTTATTTTCCACATGTCCTGCAAACCACGCAACACGCTATGTTAGGTGCGGTTTATGGTTTAAAGCACACACCGCAATGTCATAGTCACCGTGGTGATAGTGACGGTTGCAAAGTCAAGGATAGAAAGGTTCTGAAACTCTTTGTGGAAACCATATCGAAACTGGTCCGTTTCAAAATCGTGCTTGAAGCGCTTCAAACGCGAAGAAATGAAATGGACCGGCCCTGGGAGCGGTGGCGCTTCGAAGCACTTGGAGCGAGAAACGGACTGCACCGCTGAAATATCCTTTTTTATTAATAAGGGGATTCTGTGGTTATATTTTGACACAGCTTTATTTTGACCACCTCTCCTAATTTTACAAAACTAAAAAATGCACCAGATTAGAACAGCTGTTCCGAGGTTTTATTTTTCCGTGCAAGAGACTGCATGCCAGTCACTTGACATTTATATGCGCGGAGTTATGTACTTACGATACTTAACTAATAAAAGCCTTTATTTGTGGCCCAAATTTTATATTGTATCTGACACAAAAGGAAAAATTAACCTACATTTCACATTTCATTTTAACCACCTTTTCAGGATTTTGGTCCCACTGTGATTCCAATGTTACTACTAGGTCTCTCCTATATAATATTGAAAAACCATGGGCATTCGTAAAATTCACCGCACTGACCATTAATTGTAAACAATGCTCTACCTAATATCCTTACATCTTTCTACTGTAAAGAAAGAATGGCACAATGTGTCGCTATTCCACCGAAAATTGCAAGAACTCTTACGCGCACACTGACCGAGCAAAAGCAATTTCTTCGAGGACGCAAGAATTAAAATGACGTTCACATTCACGGTTTCACGTTCATTGCACCAGCGAAAGTACAAGCACCGTGTAAACACGGCTGAGGAGCTTGCCAAATTTTGTGTGTTTTTATTGGTCGAGACGACTCTGATGTCAGGAATCCGCCATCTTGATTCCTGCATTTGTCAGTCTAGGACTGTAAATTATAGTTTTTGGATGCATTGTGATACTTACTATGATCTTGCAATAACTGATTTCACCAATTTTATCATCTCCATTAATCATTAATTAGTTCTTTTAAGGACTATCATCATTCATTTATTCATTAAAGGTCTTCTAAGAGCTCGGTGTTCTAGTGGCTCCACGAGACCACGTTTCATTTCCGTTTATTTTGGCGGATTATCAAGGCATGGCATGATCAAGCAATCATGCCTTGGTGCTGATAAGTTGGCTCCACAAATAGACCTGAGAAAGGTTTCAGGATCTTTCAATTTCCTAATGATGCCACCAGAAGGAAAATTTGGCTTGCGAAAATTCGTCGTGACGCAAGGAATCTATTTAGCCATTTAGCATGTTTTGTGAGATAAGTAAGCATTTATTTCTTGTAATATGTAATTTTTATAAATAAAGACTATAAAATCCTGCTTTACGTCAATATTAAGCATTTGGATTTCAATAACATAATATTTATTTGTATTCGGCGACAATATGTAAATGCCAATCAACTCTTTCCACTGATTGTTCATTTCTATGTTACGATGACTATGTCATTATCATAACTGAAAATTTTTAATAAATGACTCCGTATTAAGGATGATTCGGTTAAAGTGATAGCTTATAAAATGGTACATTTATTTTAGGCTCATTTGGATACGTCACAATACGAAAGCAACAGACTTGATGACCGCAAGTTAATGAAACCTTTTGCTGCCCCAATTTTTTTCTCATCGCCCAGTGAAGATTAGCAGGAAGCCACCAACTCACTGAGTGATTATGAACCAATGTACAGCAAATGATACCAACGAGTAAGGTGAGTTTATAAAATTTGTAATATATGTAATTTCATGTTAATGGTTTTCAAATGAGAAAGTGGACACCTATTCCTATTTACTAATAATATTTTCCCTTAATTGTAAATAATTTTGTCTATTTAATATTTATTTTGGCAATAGGAATGAATTAAGTATCACTTATTTCTATTGTCACTAACGGTTTACTTAGTTATAGTTGTTGTTGTTAACAAATGCTATTGTAGTGATAGAAACTTTCTTGGATGTCAATAATTGGGTGAAGGGTTGCCATTCAGTCTCACAATGTAGAACCTTATCAGTTTACTTTTGAATGTTTTCTTTTGTTCCAGATGTCTTCATGTTCTTGATGAGGTTACTCTGCCAGTTGGGGAGAGCAGGGATCCCGTTTAAAGATAATTAGGAACTCAAATGATGATTCTGACAAAGATGAAATCATCCGAAGTCTGAAGTTGAGGGTTTCAGCTCTTCAGTTTAAGGTGGAGAAATTGGAATCATCCCTGGGGGAAGCAACACGAGCGCTGAATGCCTTTCTCAATGAGGAACAGATTCATTCGTTGGGGAAGAAATCTACCAGGGGCAAGAAATGGTTGAACGGTACATGTAAGACTCCTTAACACATTAGATTTTCATGTGGTTTTAAAGGCTATAACAACCCACTGAAATTAGGATACCCCCTACTTAGTGAGAACCCTCAGTAGGCGTTTGAAGGCTGTAAAATTTTTCTTGGAATTAAAATTGAGTGTTGACTTCCTTAAACTTAAAAAGTAAATATAATGAATGACATGAAAATATATTGTGTGTTGCTCCTTGATGAGATGATCGCTAAGCAAAAGGTGGAATTGGACCCAAATTCAAAGACCATATTTAGGTACACTACTTCCACATTTTACCCTGCAAGCCGCCGCAAGGGCGTGTGGCAGGGAGTGAGCCACCAACAAAAATTCACATACACTCCCAAACGCAAATGCCAGGGGACACATATTACACTCAGAATGAAGCAACTCGTTACTACACTACATTACCTACAAGTGATGCGGTTGCAACTCATGCTCTTATTTTTATGCTTACTGGCATTTCAACTAGGTGGAAACAGACCACTTCACTGGAAATTACTTCCCTAATGCAGGAATCGAAGATAACATTTTACAAATCATTTAGCTTTGCCATGACATTAGGCTTACTGCGGTGCGTGTAACCTGTGATATTTGTAGCTGCAGCCGTGAAGTTTGGAAAGAATTTGGCATAACATGTGGGAGGTAGTCACAGACTTCAAATTCAATTCCCCATCCATGTCTTTCCAATTTAAACATTTATTTTATGGCTGATGTTTGCTTTTGTTAAAATATAAGAAAGAATTTTTATGGTGCTAAAATTATTATTTTTTCGATGACATTGTGCTAAAGAATGGTTTCTTAGAAAGAAAGGTGTTTTTGGAGTCTGTAAAGAAATTGGTTCAATTGCAAGAAAGGAGGGACATTCAAATTGCAGCAAAGTTGACTGAAAACCATATCCTGTTAAAAACAACACCATAAATTGAGAGTTAGAACAGCATGTGAGCTGATGAGCAAAGATGTAGCTGCTGGAATAAGGTTTTGCGTGACCACTATGACTGGTTTCAATGTTGGCTACTGCATGGTTTTTTGACTTGGTGAGCAAGTGGTTCACACTTAGGTGTTCCAGAAACCCTGTCTTGGGTATCAGTAGAAATAAGATGGATGTTTCAATAACATACTTAAATCTCCACATACATCTCTCAATATCATCCTAAATGAGATATAGTATTTTTTGATGGCTTAAAAATAGGGAATGGAAAATGGAAACCTGTACAGACGGGTTAAATTAACTACTTCTCTTTTGGCCTTACAAGACTTTCTGCTAGATAAGAATTTTGAGTAAATTTAACTTTCAGGTTCTGCCCGGATTCTCTTTAGAACTTGTTTTTTTTGTGTTAGGGGAAAAACCCAATCTCATCGAATGTAGTATTTAAGAATGCAATCAAAATCATTATTGTTGGGCAATTTATGTTGGGTTCTCCAAAAGGTAACTACGAAGCTGATGAGGGTAGTTTACTGACAGACTTTTTTGGTGTGGTGGGTTCAAGGGTAGGAGGAATGTCGAGAGGAATGTGCCAGATGGTATCTTTGAAATAAACCCCACACAAATCAGTGGATTATATTATGTTTGTGGATTTGTTGTAAGGTAGAATAACACACAGGTGAATAGCAGTTCTTACAAGAATTTGCTGTCGGGGAATGGGAGTGAAATTGAAGACTGATCTGCAGCTTCTGTTGCTTAAAGAAAAAAATGAGGGGGTCTTTGGTAAGAAGCAGCAAATGGTCTTGGGACTTGGCCAAGGATACTGAAGGAGTATTTATGAGTAAGAAGGAAATCCTTAACACCATAGTGTTCATGTCCTGAAATATTTCTATACTGCAATGGGAAATCCTTCTCATGACATTCCTAACTGCCATGACGTGAGAGGACTGTTTTGGAAAAAGTTTTTTCACTTGAGAATTAATTTTTATTCTATGACAGTAACAGAAGAAGTAACCAAAGTACATAAGTCAAGAAGCCATTTCAGTCGAAGCGCACGCATGCGAAATATTGAGTAAATAAAATAATTACCTCCTTTCAAAATTTTGTTTCATTTATAAACATCCAAGATGATTCCATTCATTTGCAGATACTCCAGATTTATTTACATTAATAAGGAATAAGTAATTATAAACGTTAGTACTATTATGTTTACCTATAGTTTTTTTCATTTTAAGTTAAATATAGTATGTTCCATCGCGACGGTATTCCATTATTCACTTACATTTTAAGGCCCTAATTTTTTATATTGCAAAAGAATTTTTCGTAACGAAGTCAATAACTTAAATACTACAAATTGGATCGATTGTAACTACGGGGTTCCTATTACTAGTACTTAATATTGATTAAGTTTCTTAAATCAAATGCAATTCGTTTCTAAATCTGTTCTGTCATTTCTTTCTTTTTATTTAGATTCACACTCATTTCAAGGTATCTGAACTAGACTTTCTTTGCCTACTGATGTAGCATCGGTGGCCTTGGGCGTTGTGGCAGACGGACGCCTGACGTTAGTCGTCTGTTATGTCGACGGTTTTTAAAATTAAATGTAACCCTGTGGCGAGCAGTCAGCTGTTCTCTCTCTCTCTCTCTCTCTCCCTCTTGCCGCCTGCTTCACATCCGCGAATTTGCTTTGTATTAACGCAGTATCATTAAACTTCGCTCTGTAGAACTTTTTTCCCTTTATCTTTCGCAAGATATATCCGACAGAGGTGTTTGAATTCGTCCCCCGTCTCTCTCTCACACACACACACACACACTCCCCGCCCCCTCTCCCGTCATTGCGAACACACGTGCCTCGACCTCACTCAACCATCCAAAATTCTACTCCACATCAACAACAATGAAACAAATGGCCAGTTCATAACATCACAACAATAGGCCA
>WURS02000015.1:6225194-6235433 GCA_011762765.2 Rhinocypha anisoptera | reverse complement strand
AGGAAGTATGCAGATTTGAAGAGGGATTATAGTTAGGTGTAATTGCTCATCAAAAACCTACCTTAATCGGTAGATTAGCTTTCATCATCATCAACCAAAAATTCAACTACATTAATTATCGATAATTCTGATCTTCCGTGAATATGTAACAAAAACCCCATTCAACAGTAGAAACTTTGGTTGATGTATAATTGTCCATTTTTCTTCTGCATTAATATTTTTAATTTCCTCTCAAGGACTATAACCTTGATATGGTGGCTTTTGCATTTCAGTGACCCCTAGAACCAAAGTGTTGTGGGAACAATAATGATTGCTCCTGGAAGGGTGACTCATGGCACGATAGAAACTGGATGAAAGTTGATCCATTCAGTGTCTGTTACTCAATGAGGCAGCTGCCAAAGCATATGGACCTAGTGGGGCAGACATTAAGTGATGGCTTCACATTAAAAACACTCTAGTAAGTCAATGGGAAACCACCTCAATTACTACTTTCTATGTTTCCAACAGCAGGGAAGGTACAGTGTCCATAGATGTCATTACATGAAATCCTTGAGCAGGAAAAATTAGGGAAGTGGAAAAGAAAAGACCAGAGGAAGACCAACGAATTCACTCACGAAAACAGAACATTCCACGTGTCAAAATGTTAACAAATCGATCACAAGGGACAAGGAAACAAATTTAAGAGATTTATCTAAGATATGATGGAAATACAGGGGGCAAATTTTATGAACAACTCTGTTAAAACATCAGATATCCATAGGAAATGATTAAAACTATGCAACAATTTTAAAAAGATGCAATCGGTTTCACCTTGATGATGCCAAATGATGCCCTATCAGGGTGCAACCAGCCGGTTGCACCTTTTTTAAAAATAAATTTGTTTTCAAAATTTAAAAGTTTTTATTTACAATTTAAAATTTTTTTAAATAATTTCCTACGAAAATACAGTGGGACTGATTGCTTAAGTGAGGTGGGGGAATATCAGGGTGAGTTAACAATATTAGTAATGGAAAATAAGGGAAGAAGTGCAGTCAACACAACCGAGTAAGTGACCTACAGAATAACTGTTGTAGAAGTAAATAAAACCAAATGAAATGAACTTATTTCTGATCCAAGATTACATGCCAAAGTCTAAAAACCTGGAGGGCAAGGTAAAAAGGGCAAATTATATGATCAAATTGAGGAAGTGATTTGGAATATTATCAGCATAAAGACAGGAATTTCTTAGGACTGGAGAGCTGTTGTAGGTTCCAGGAGTGAAATGCATTAATATTGTTTATGGGTGCGAAACTCATATGGAGAAATTAGTGGAGTTTTGTAAGTGTTTGATGATAGCAAACACAGGGCTCAAGACAACATGAGATGTTGTTACTTATGGGATATGCCATGGGATAAAAGTATTTATCAATCAGATTACATCATGGTTGGGAATTGATGAGAGAGTGATTAATTTCCTAGAGTGGATGCAGGCTGACCACAATATAGTGTTAACATGGTACCTGATGCAAGAGGGAAGAAAAAATGTTAAGAGGTTAGAGAAATGGAACGTGAAGCTTTGGCAGGAAAAAATAGGAAACATGCTATTAAGGATAAAAACAGAGAGAAAGGCAGAGTCTTAAAGATGGTTTGTAATAGCTGCATACGAAAATAAAGAGTAAAAAAAGTATAGAAAAACCATGGGCTACAGGGGTTATTAATAGGAAGAAGGCAAGGTGTGAAACCATGTGAAATGAAGACCAAAAAAATAGCTGCTAATAATAGATAATATCCCAGCACAATTAATTGAGGTTTAGGAAGAAGTGGAAGCAAGATTTTTATGAGCTCCTTTACAATGTTTATAAGAAGGAATTTGGCCAGGAGACTTCTTAAGGTTTATATCTATTCCACAAAGCAAGAGAACCAGTGTGGGTGTGTACACTACAGAACAATCATTTTGATTGAAATTGTATGCGAACTTTTTTAGTTTGACGAGACTTCAATAAAGGATGAGGCAAATAGGTAAAGATCTGTTTAGATTCAGAAGCAGGGAGGGAGCACGACATGTAAAAATGGTAATGTCAACATTAACAGAACAAAATATACAACACAAGCAGAATGTCTTCATTTGCTTTGAGCATTTTAAGAAACCCTTGACAGAGTAGAGCGACCCTATTTCATGGAAGTTCAACAGAATACTGAAGTGGACTGGGGAGACAGGAGTTTCATTTGAAAGATTGAGGGTATGAGTATGGGGAGAGAATGGAGAATCAGGATGATGAACGTGAAGAATCGGGCAGTAGCAGCCAGCAGAGTTGGTCAGGACTTGCCATTGCCTCCAGTGCTTCTCCTCTTAACTTCAGAGATAGTCAAGGGTAGGGTTTGAATTAGGAGAGATGAGGAACTAATTAAGACAGATTCACAGATGACCAAGCTCTGGTCATTCAGCCAGCCAAAGGACTGACATGCTGAAAGAATATAATGGTGTGAGAGGTTTGGGATGAAAATAAATAAGGAAAGGAAAGAGTTTATGGGTTGTTGGAGACTGCAATCGAAGATAGAATTAATTATAGGCATGACAGAGGCAGGAAAACAATAGAAACATGAGATATAATTATGACAGGTGAGGGGCTTTTAGAAAGTGAAGAGGAAGTCCTCATAACAAGAGGCAAGATCTTTTTTTGGGGGATTCCATCAATGATTTTAGCAAATATTACCTAAAAAATTCAATTCTTTCAACAAATTAATGCTTATGGACATTTGCAACCAAAAATGTTTCATTAGTTCATCATTGAGGCATAATTTAGGAAAAAACAACTTCAACACCAGAAGAGCAGAAAGAAGAATTTTTTGACAAAAGACAATTGATGGACACTCTGATGATGATTTCTGCTTAGTCTTATGTTTCCATCGGTCAAAATAATTTTAAATGCACCGCGAAGAAAAGAAATTAAAGCAAAATGAAGAAAATTTTTAACGTATGATCTAATTAAATAAAAAAATATTTATATGATAGCAATAGATATAGTGATATCTCAGTATTATCAAGTATCAAAGTAAAATTGAATTAATAATGCAGGGAGAGCCGTGTCCTGCATCATTTTCTGGAAGTTATGCTTACCTTTTATACTTATAATTAACTTATATTAAGAACTTATAATTCACTAGTAAAAAAACAACAAAACACAGTTATTCTAAAGAAAATATTTTCTATAGAATAATACACGTGTTCCTTTTTTAATGAATAATGGTACACGAGGTACATATTGCAACGTCTTAATGAGGCCGAGTATAAGAAATAATGAGATCTCAGTGACTGCCAATATGTCACAAAAATGGATTGTTATCATCAGTTAGTCATGAGAGACTTGGAATCTGCAAAGCCATGGGAGGCGTGAATTAATAAATAGAGGAACATTAAAACTGAAGAGAAAATACACAAAAGAAAGACATTCACCAGAATCATCCTCAAAATGAAGCAAGAGGAGAACTTTGAAGAGGATAATCACAGAAGGAAGACAGTCAGTAAATCGTGTGTTAGAGACAAAGTCACAAATCTTGGGTGATGACATAATTACAAGTAGTAATTGAGAAAAATAAAAGTTAAGGACACGGCAAGCATAGGTGAAGAAATTCTCTGCTGGGTATAGAAAAAAAACTGAAAATGTCAGGAGTGCAAATTTTTTATCTGGAAATAAAAGAGAAAGTATCAAAACTCCAAACTCCTTGCAAGTCAACAGAGAGGCACCGCAGAATGATAGAAATAATGCAATCACAATGTAACTGTGAAGGAGAAAATACTGACAAAAGATTAGGACAAAGGGAGAAATGAAAGAAAACATCACACAACTTTATCTAAGAACACTGCCCAAAGAAAGAAGTGTTAACATAAGCAGACCACAAAGTGAACATACCACCTTAAATACATTAAGAGGTTAATTTGAATGAGTTGTGACATATATTTTTTAGAAAAATGGGACTGGAGCAAAAAAAAACTTTAGTAGAAAAGTACTCAGCTGGGAGAAAAATCTAAAAAATATCCTATTTACATGTTCAGAGAGCAATGCTGAAAAAGAGTAATAACTTTCAGGATTGACTATGAGTAAAGCAAGGTGAAAGGACCAATGAAGAATAAGGACTAAGAGACTTAGGTATGCACCATCACCATTTAGATTTCTTGTCAGCTGATCATCTGCAGTCAAAACAGTCATGTTAAAATTGAGAATGTCTCAGTGCAATCATACACTGGGAAGAATAGTAATATTAGAAATAACATAGTTGCAAGTGTTCCTTATTCATAAGATTATGGATCATTTCCACCATCTCTCCCCTGACTCTACATAGTTTGAAGTTGAAGGTCATTAACACACATGAAAAAATTATGTAGCCTGCTTTCTGAGAAATTTGTTTGCAACCAACAACTCCAAATGCTGGAAAATGATATTGCACCATTTACTAGCAAGCAAAGGAAAATATAATTTTACAATCATATCACATTACCCTATTGTCATTTGTGATAATTATTAGCGAACTGGTCATTGCAAATTTCACTTACTCATATACAGAGGAAATTTTCAACAAAATAGCTCATCAGGTCAAAAACTTTCACATTCTGTTATTGAATAAATGAAAAATCATCAAAAATGCAGCAATACTTTTCCATATTAGGTCTGGGAACTAAGTAGCAGGTAAGATTTGAAGTTAATTAGTTTTAAAAATACACCTTTCCCTATTGTCATGTTACATAAATTATGAAATAAACATATCATTAAATTCAAATGGAAATTCAGGTATACTACAAGAAAAAATTAACAAATTCATACACCTGCTAATGTGTGTCAAAATTCATATTCTTATATGCATTTCTTGGCCACACAGGAATAATGCATGGATGGCAGAAGAGACCCAATTCCTTTGAAACAAACATAAACATGGTTTCTCTCAATGATAAATTATAATGAAATTTTAGGCAACCTAAAAATTGAAACACTTGCCCACAGAAGTGTGAGAGCGGATTTGATTTTTCTGTCCAAAATTTTGACCAAACTCACTTCTGGGGAGTATCAATATTAGGGTGCCTTCCTTCAACTCGATAAACAATTTTCTATTTGTCAATAACTACCATAGAACTCGCTCGGACATGGGGAAACCCACTATGGAACGAATCATAAGAAATTGCAACTATCACGTGAATGGTCTTGATATTTTTATTTGTCCTCTTCAGCAATTTAAGACTCTTTAATTTTTGTTGCACTAATGATTGTGAAATGTGCAGCAAATCATAATAATGTATTTATCTGTTGAATGATTTACTTATTTTCTGCTATTTATAGTTGCTATAGTGTTTAAGTGAGTTGTTTCTAGTCTTGTGTAACCTCCCATTGTCTTCCTTTTATTCTAGGAGGGAAGTCCCAAATAAATTATCAGCTATAAGTTCTTCCCGTACATTAAAAACTCATTCTACAGCTGGTAACTAATGAAATAAAAATCCGGCTGGATTAGTCTGGCAGGTAACATGCTCATCGTCTAACCCAAAGGTTGCAGGTTCGAGTCCCGCCCAGGGCATGGGTGTTGTGTTTGTTCAATAGGGTTTTTTTTTAACATTTGAAGAGATTCAAAATGGCCTCAGCCGTCAAAGCACCCTATGGACAAAAAATACTACTACAACAAGATGAAAAAGCTGAAGAGAGAGAACAAGTCTCGACTTTCAAAGTTACCTGGGTTGGAAAAAATAGTAGTATTTTTATAGGATGCTTCCATGGCTCTGGTCTTCAAAATCATTGAAAAAGCCCTATTGGACAAAGACAACATCCGTGACCTGGGCAGGACTTGAACCTGCGACCTTTGGGTTAGCCTATGAGCACACTACCCCTAGGCTAACCCAGTCAGCAAGGTTGGCAAAAAGATGAAATTATCAGCCTCATCAGAAAATTTCTAGAAATTCTTTGTACTGAGGCATACCTAATGGAATTTACAGAAATTAATAAAAGTAACTTTCATGTTAAAAGGATGGTTTCACTGAAGGTAATTACAACATAAATATATCTGTTACATCTATGGGTCACTTACATCCACAGGACTCTACCTATCCCATGGAATTCTTATGGACTCCGGTGAATTGAAATCTTCCTACATGCATCTTCTCTTGAAATTTTAACTTTGAAAATCCTTTGACAATAATGACCATTCTCTCCACTAAATGTACCAATAACTGTGTGAACAAATATTTTTGACAGCTTGCGGTGAAGTTAATAGTGAATTCTTTCTTCGTTAAATACTGGTGAATTTTAATTAAAACTTAGGAAATATTATAGTGAAAAAGTTAATCCACCAACACAATCAGAGCACTCATCTCACTCTTTTCTAGCAGAATTAATTTATATACTCACAGAGGCGCCTTCGACATTCTTGAGAAGAACCAAGTCAAACGAGTCCTCAGAACAATGAAACTTTGAAGCAGTGTCTTCTAAGAACTCTCCAACTGTTGTGGTCGGTGTTGGGTGTAAGGTAACATTCCTCATTGGCTTGTCGGCAGTCCCCATCCGCATATCTCTCAGCACACACACAGCACTGTTGCTCTCTTCTTCCTCGGCTGCACAAACCATTTTTTACGATTCTAGGAAAAGTAAACTTGAACTATTAAGATCACATAGAAGTAATTACATCGCAACTTGAATGCCACGAAAAGGTGTACTCATGGCATGCAGCATTATTTGAAAAATAACAGTAAGAACGTTAAGGTTAAAATGTGCTAATGTAATTCACAAATAGTAGTAGTAATTAATTATACATGGATTATGCTATTTGATCCCTGTTATCGCTCAACATGTCTACAAAAAAAGATCCGCAATAGACTGCCTCTTCCATTGACTTAATCAATGCCAAGTGCAAAACGATACCCATGGTCATTCCACTATACAATAATAAGTATATTCCTTTGCATCGGCCCGTTAAAATGTAGCACAAATGTACAAAGGACTTATGCCTAGTGTAATGTTCTAAGATGAATTATATATTTTTAAAATGACATACTGTTTAGAAAAACTAGTTCTCTAAAACGAAGCAAGATGTAAAACGTGGGCTGCCAGGTATTCCCTATTCTGGCACTACTCCAGCAGACTTGGGAGTGCATTTGGCTCACATAATTTATTTTTTACCAAGGGATGGGAGTCACCTAGTGGCCATCCCAAGAAAGCCGCCCACATGAGCGTCGTTGGTGGGAGAGAGGGTTCTATTTTTGGCAAACTCAGCCGATCTATTTCAATGCAGTCACATCTTTTGAGTTGACGGCAGTCATGGTGGAGAACATGAAAATATGTAAGCCTTATTTCCTTAGACTATCTACGGCATGAAAGTGCTTTTTGACAATCCAAGAAACGATGAAATATAATGCGAATATCAGTGAGCAGCGTATAAGTTAATCGTCTTCGGCGAAATAAATATCACCAACAAAAAAAACAATTCGGTAACTTAAGATGTGTTAATAAACAAGATTTAGAAAATAAAATTAGAAGAGAATTTATTCATTTCATGGCAGGAAAACCAAACACGTCAGTATAGTGGCAGGTACACATCAAAATTTCTAAAACGAAAAATTTGCTTACCTAATTTATTTAATCCAATGGCTAATCGGATGGCTTTCCCGCGGTCAAAAGTCAAATGGCTGGGCCTATAATGAGGTATTGTTAATCAAAACATTTGACATGACTGCTGTAAACGATGACCGACAACAAGGGGCACACCCCTACTGAGACTAATTTTAGACATTTATATAAATTAGACAATTCTGAGACGCGGCAGTCATGTGTCGCATGCAATCAGGAAAAAACAAAGCGTATAATCACAAAACATAACAAATTTTCAAAGAAATTCCATTCCTCCAGTCCGACGCATTACACCCAAACCGTAATGACCATGTGTCGAGATCAACAATTCATTCCTCAATAAAACTAAATAACCTAGTTAAATTCGTATTTTTCGAGTAAACTTGATAAAATACTCAATAATACCATATTACACACCGAGTTTATCTCTAACGCCGACTTTATTCACAGCCATAACCAGTTAACTGCAGCCAATCACCTACCACCTGATTGGTCGAAATCGGGCTACGTCAGGAGACAACGTCATATAGGCATGTGAACGTCATTTTTTACGCTTGAAATTGTAGAAACTATTGGAGCATATCAACAGTGGTATTAATAGTATAGTGTGACGTTTATGTTCCCTATCTAGGTAATAAGCAGTTTATTAAATTAAGTAAATAAGTTGCCGAAGAAAAATTAATGGATTTGTAAAAATTTTATATTATTTATTCTAATACGGAACTCGCTCCTCTTATGTTATCTTTTCATTAAAAAAATTGAGCAAAGATATGCGTGATGTTACAACAATTCCGCTCACTACAACCATAGCATACTTCCAAAAGTTAGTGGGCTGGTTACACCAATCAATAAAGGTTAAAATTAAGCGCCAAGTTACCAATTAATATCCTTTACGTTTCAAAAAGTACATATATTTTATACCCCCGTTACTGTACAAAACTACACTTCTTCTTCCGAAGCCGGTATCACGTTCTTATAGTAATTTACTCTTTTCAAGAGATCAACATACCAACCTTCGGGTTGATCACTGTTGTAATAATAATGTAAATCAGTACTTTTTCTGTTGGATGTCGAAATTTCAAGGCAAAATCCTCCCTTCTAGTGAACTTTGGCCTGTAAACCTCTCTTAATGTTATTGTGATGGTTTTGTCCTTATGTTTTAGGAATGAGCAGAAATAGTTGTTGCAATAGATTCGTTTAAACTTTTCATTCTTTTCTATATTTCTCTTTTAAAATTAAAAACTATTATCAACTTATTTATTATCTTTGTATTATTATTGTCATGTGTTTACATTTTTATTGTATAGTGGGTTATTCCCGTGCAAGAAATAAATTAAATAAACTTGTATTGCGTTGATTCGACTGCTGTTGCCTGGTTTGTTACATTTGCGTACCTAAATGGGGCGATTGCGGACTTCGGGGTCGGTATTTGCTGCCCGGTGGAGTTTTCATACCGACGGCCTCTGTACCACACAACTCTACCAAAGTCTAAACCATAGTTTAGACTGTGACTCTGCTCTGAACACCGACCCCTGCAATTGTGTATCAGGGTCGGAGTTTTCTTGCCGTTCGGAATGGAAGAAGGAGGCAGAAGTTGCTCAGCTATGAGAAATCGCCCGGCCATGGTCTCAAAAAAGTAAATTGGCCAATAGCGGGAAATAGTAGAGTGTAGCAGACGACGACAGATGCGAAGCTTCTCCAAACAGAACAAAATATCAAGTACTCTATACGAATATACGCTGTATTTTGTCTATGTAGCTATATTTTGAAAATAATGAGTAATGTTGAAGGTATTTACATAATACTCTTTAGTATATGATAGTCTTTTATTGAGGCTGTTAGCATAAAGTTCTCACAATAAATAGTTAAACTACCATTTTCTCAGCCAATTTAAAAAAACACCAAATTCAATTTCAAACAATTTTTTTAATGGTCATTTATCTGGTAAGCCAGAAATATTTCGCTTAGAGCAAAGTTGCGGAAATTTACATTGCAATTCTTTCCCAAGAAAATTAGCTCTAATATAGATTTAAAGGAGAGGACGAGGTGGGGCTCGTTTTTATTCCATAAGCTGGTATAAGCAACCCTATAATATACGAACGGTTAGGGAAATAAATTTTCAAGTAGCCTATACATAAAAAAGTGTATTACTTAAGGCGTATAATATTTAAAATTTAAAGAAATGTAAAATGACATCGGCAGAAATTATGTTCGAGGTATTTGTGAAATAAAGGTTATTATTCTACAATTATTATAGAAAATGTCATATTTCGTCTTGATTTTACTTCATAACATCAATACTTACCACATAAAACTTATTTTTAAGGTAGTGGTTTAACTGGTTTTACTATAAAGAAATATATTCTCTAACATTTGTTTATACAGCTTGAAAAATACCTTATATAAAGTATGTTGCTCAAGAATTATTTGCAGTATCTTGGCCGATAGCAGTCAATAATTGTTAGGTGTAAGCAATTGCTTCATTCATTCTCCCCATGTAGATATGTGGCCCCAATTATGTCAGGAGTCATAAGAAGTATGACGCAGTCTTAATATGTAGTACACTATATATGCTGCATGTATGTTACACCTCACATTAACTGCCTTACTCCTACCTCCTCTGCTCCACACAGCTTATTTCTCTCTCCTTGTACTGAAC
>WURS02000015.1:6200427-6214718 GCA_011762765.2 Rhinocypha anisoptera | reverse complement strand
GAAACCGGTCGTGTTTTGTAATTTTTTATCTTTTGTGGAAATATAACAGTTATTTAAAAAACCATCACTCTATGCATAAAAGAATTTGGATACTAACAAACCATACACCTTTATGATTGCATTCTGAATAGTCTTGCAGTTAAATTAAGACACTTTATGACATGAATGATGTGACGTACCAAATATACCTCAGGGTTGAATACTATGGTTTTAATTTTTAATTCAGAAAAAAAGGTAATGAACATCCAAAATTTGTGGTGTCAATAATTTTAAGCATGGAGTGATAGTGGTTGAGTGTCCTCATTAGTTGAACAGGAAATTAACCACTTTATAAGTGAAAGAGCTTGTCTAGGCCATATGGAAATACATTTGTGGTGATAGCATTTTTTTCTCTATCTCCTGGAACCATTGCCTAAAGGAAATAAGACTCAACCACCAAGGCAACAATGAAATAGTTCTAAATCAATCCAAGCCACTAATCTCTGAGCTGGAAAAAATTTAAACCTGAATTTACTTAAAATGTTAGCATCAAATTTAGGTGTCTTTATTTTTGACGGTGCAGAATCCTCTATGTTAACATCATATCAGACAAGAAGCAAACAGAAAAATAATACCTGAACATAAAAAAATAATAGGTTAACTCTTTTAATATTCAAGAGTGGCTTTGGGAGCCCAATTGCTCATTCCCTTAAAATATTATGTGAGAAAATAAAATTGAACCATTAATTACTCAAGAATACCTTTCAATTTCTTGTTGTCCTCCAATGTTGGTCACTGCAGCAATGTATTTCATGATAATCTTAGATGCTTCTGTTTTTCCACTGCCTGACTCCCCACTAATTACAATACATGTGTCTCTTCCCGACTGCTTCATTTTCATGTGAGCTGAGTCTGCTATAGCAAATATGTGGGGTGGATTTTCAAAAATCTCTCTCCCTATGATGAAGAGAATTAAGTTAACACCGGACAAGGAAGAATTAATAATGATTAACTATAAAGGTACAATAATAAAGCTAGGACAGGGTTGATCTTCCCAATTCAATTAAGTTCTGCACCAAAATCCCAAATGATAGTTTTTGGACGGCATTCAATATTTTTATCATGAAAGCAAATTGGGTATGCAAACAAAATTCACCAAATTAAATACTTATTTCTCTAATAATGGGTAACATCATTCTAACTGCTAACTTGTTAGGTGCTTGAACAGTGACAACTTTAACTGTACCTTGGCTCAATGAACTACAATGGTTCGAATTCGACTCTGAATTCACATCGGAAGGCATCAAAATTGAATATAAGACAGTTAAGCCTAATACTTACTGATTAACATTTATATGTTTGTGCATACATCTATAAAATGCATTATAAATAAGAAGAGCTTCATCTATTATGAAAGCAGTGATAAACTACATCTGCAATTTTCACTTTGAAAATAAACTGAAGGCAACAATTTATAATTTAGTGTATTTTGTGATAGTGATCTCTAAGAGTTTGGTGGATCCATTACATCACATCTTTATCAATGATATTAATCAAACTAAGAACAAATATTGTATTATTCGTCAATAATCGTGTCCTCTGCTTACTCAAACGAAATGTATTACTGCATCTTTAATTAGGATTCTCAACAGTATTAGCACTTGGGATTTCCAGCTGAATCGGACAATGTATATGGATGCATTTATTGGAATATAAATCCATTCCACCTATATACCTAGAAGAATACTCAGGAATAATAAGAGAATGCCACAGTCATAATAGCAGAGACAAACTGAGAAAAATGCAAGGGCCAGTTAAAAATTAAGTTCCTCAATGAAAAAACAAATTTTGGTGCGAGGAAACAAAGTTTAAAGCAATATATTTGTTACTCCCTCAAAAGCTTGTAGGAAAAAGTCCACTACATTGATGATAATATTTATTCAAATCTTAAATGTTGTCTACCATTTAGTTAGTGGGTCTCTGAAAAGCAAATCTAAGATACAAGGGATCAGTGAAGTTACTAACCATTGTACAAAAATCTTTAATGATAGGATTACAAAATGAAAAAAATTACAACACATGAACCACCCTGCTTTCTGATAGCATCCGTTTGAGGTAATCCATTAAGGAAATAATAAGTGTGTTAATCTTAGTCGACTGACTGTAAAAATTCATATTCACTAGATACCAATATGTCTCATCATCATGAAAAGCCAACCAATCAGGTGGTATCATGAGCCTGATACCACCTGAGAAGCACAGATGTAGAATCTTGAGGGAAAACAATCATCTCCATTGCATTCACTCTCAAGTGCTTTCTCATCTATAAAAAAACCACCACGTTATTAAACCCAATTGAGGTTTGCAGAAGAATTATCATCTGCTCATTCACCCAATCTCCATCTACATTTTATTTGTGAATATATGGGACTGAGTGAAAACTTCTGGCAACATCATTAATACTTCAATCCAAAGATTGGTTGACTGCAGCCCTCCATCCTTTCCTATCTAGTGCTAACTCTCTTACTCATTGGTAAGTCTTAATAACATCTCTTATAATTTGCAAATATAATCTTTGGGCAATTAATTTAAAATGGGAATGCACAAAAACTGTCCTATAATGTTAGAAACTAATGCTACCAGTTCTTAATACTGAGAATGATTCTAAACTTTAGTGATTATCTAATCTAGTATTCCTTGACCTATAGTATCCTCATCTCTGTCACATCATACTGTAGGGTTATGTTTCCAACCATTTATTTAGAGCATAGGTCACCCATACACACTGCCAATATAAAAATTCTATTGATGGGTGAATTGCTTAATAGGACTTGAGGTCTTTGGTCTCTAGTGACTCTCAGCTGGTAATCAGAAAATTTAAATATATAATAGTTTTTATGCCCCCATTCCACCCTCCACTAAATTTTCCAAAACAACATGTATCCCAATCATATTCAAAATAACAATTTAATTTACTTTGAGCAATATAAACTTACTGGTTTAAGTAGCTATTTTCACTCCCATAGATTTTAATGTTTTTTTCTTACTACAACATGCTGTTTTCCAATTAATGGCCTGAATTATATTATTTTTTTTTCAGAATCACAGTAAAAAAAGTGTTTACTATAAGGAATTTGCACTCACGTGTTGGCTATGTCAAACATCACAACAATTTCATGTGCAGTTCAATTTTGTATCTACCTTATTCTAATATATTACTTTCTTGCTTTTCTTGTCCTTATTCGGTGCTCATCTCTTCCTTAGTCTCCCGTAGTTACATGGCATCTAATTCTATTTATATATATTTACTGTACTTATTAATTATTCTAGCTATTTAATATTAATAACTAAATTGCAAATTAAGATTCTAATCCTATTTCGAAATAGGTATCTTTAGACGGGAGACTTTCAAGTCTTGTATCTGTAAACGGGTAGGTCAAGGAGTAAATTTATCCTCTATGTAAGGCTGCAGTAAGCCATCATAAGAACAACTGGTATTGTAGATCATTATTTTATGGCTTGGGGGCCCTATAGAATCTTGCCGGTCTGCATTCCGGGGATGGCTGACATTAAGGGTAAATTGATGTGTCAAATCTTATTACCACGTTCTGGCCGAATTGTTGAACTAACTAGGAAAATGCACCTAACATAAAAAAATCATGTTGTCCTCATAGGTGAAATATTCATTTCTAATCGGTATAAGCAACCAATTACTTTCAGTATGATATTAAGCATTATATAAAAATTCTAATGATCATGGTATAAAATTTTCTTCTCGGCAATGCAAATAAGAATAGTACCTTGTTTAACTACGCCAAATGAGTACTCACTTGGCGCAGCACACTATTGCTCCTATAGGAGGAATAGAACTTCGATTCCTTTAACATCAATTGATATCCGTTATCAATTCAACCCCTGCTTGGACGGCATTCATTTTATCTCTAGTTACTACCTCAAAGCACAGCACATTCAGAGCAACGATACCTTAAGGCACCCAACCCAGTAGATTAGATAGTCTTTTATGAATTCTTCGAAAGATTATTTTTGTTACGCAGACTAGTTTGAGGGTAATGCTTCACAACGCATTATTGCCAGGATAGTGTTTACGAACGAACAAGCTACCTTTGTACTTTGATATGTAGTCAGCACCATAAATATTCATTGTCCGGTATGGATTCACAGAAACGCATACTTCTCCGATATATGTGTAAATTTTTCCAGCGTTGAATCTGCAGAGAGAGAAATTCTAATATGAGTTTATTATAACACATTTTAAAGATTCATAATAAGACTCCATTCATGGAGGGATGACACCGCACGCATAACATTATCCAAATCCTAAAAACGAAGGGTGACTCACGATGAATCACCGGTCTGAACTTTCACTACATGACAAACCACGAACAAGTGTCCAGAGAAACACAAAGGAATGTTGTCTCATTATTTTCAATCCACAGTCTCTTTTCAACGATAAATGATATTTCAGTCGATCAAATAACGTTCATTTTTAAAAATAGGCTGACTTGGGCCACGCCCTCTTACTATTACTTAGTACATTTTCATAAATTATGTCAACAGCTTAAAAGAAATAAAAGCATGACAAATAAGAGTATATTCCCATAAATTAATTGTGCAAGAAAAAATAAATCTCATTATAAATCAACAATCATTTACCCTGATAACTTAAACCTTCTATGGAGTCACAATTGCGCGGGGGAAGAAATCGAAATTTTTATTTCCCTTTCACTCATTTAACCTCACCTTCTTTTGAGATTATCCATAAAAGCGGCGGTGGTGATTTCGTCCAAGAGAACGAAGTCTCCAATTCCCACTTCTTCATGGCCGGCCATCGTGGTTTGTTGGGTTAAATTACGGAACCGTTACTAAACAAATTACTACGATATTACAGCATCGGTAACCGCAACCTCGATAACTGCCTCCAGTCCAACCAACGAAGAATGAAGTCAACGCCAGCACTGGAGGGGGAGACGGGCATATCATTCGCGGCAGCATCGCCATCTATTCAGCACAATTGGCAACTTTCAGCATCTAAAGTAATACTTTTAAAATTCAAACTAATATTCTATTTCACTTACTTCTGTTCACACTATACTGCAAGTTTGGTGATAGATTTCATTTCTGCTGTGAAAAATATTAATGCGGACACAGTGAGAAATCCATTATAGAAAAAATATGATGAATTTATCCAAATTATCGCAGGAAATGCAGAATAACACACTGGAAGCTCCTACAAATGTATAAGTTATACATTTCGGAAGAAATTAACGTGCTGTATACCGTGACACATACTGGCATATGAATAATTAAAAAGCAATGAAAATTTGTTTCTAGCGAACTTAAAATTTTTGCAGAAATGATTGACATTTTTTTCCATGTCCCTTTCTTTGACTCTTCAAACGAAGTCATTTCAAACTTCCTACCATGAATTAAAAGAAATATTTAGTTGAGGCCTTAATGAAATGGAAAAACCACTCAGATATATACCAATCGTAGTAAATATATAAGCTTACTATTCAACACTTAAAATCAAGTTCCATTTTAAACCATCACTTTCTCTCACATTTGACTTACTCTTCTTGTTTCCCTTCACTTTTCTGTGAGTCATTCAGAAGACCAAGACATTGCTAAATGAATGAGTACCAAAACCGCAACTTACACATTCTTCAGGGTTTGCGGATATTAATAAATCATTGCTCTGTCAGTAATGCAAATTGATTTAAGTAGACAAAGATAAACCCCATGATTATAGTTATATACGCACAAAGCAATAAATAAATCCAACACTGAAAATTCATAGGTATATAAAAATTACTGTGCAGCAAACCATGTATCCATCTAGAAAAATCTAAAATAATTCTTTTATGAAGACTAAGAGAATTAAGTCTAACACAGTAACTCTGAAACAGTCTAGCAGTAACTATGAAAATATAGACAAGATTTTTCTCAAGTTCCCTTTTTCTGAGCGATTCACAGATATGAGGTGCAATAAAAATTTAATCCCATGAACTTTAATGAAGTCTGATGTAACCTATTTTATCTCCTCCAAGAGCTTAAATCTTATAAAATCGTATGGACTACCACATGATGAATAAGTATTACAATATAAAGGTGACAAATTAAAATGAACCTTATGCCGCCTATTCTCAGAAGTTAAAATTTTAAGTGAAGGATATGGTTGACACTAACTGAAAAATCGCTGAAGTGGTATGCCTACTAGCAGACAAATTACCTCTGCCATATGACAGGAGCATTAATTATTAAATATGTCCTTGCTCCTTCATTGGCTTTTTTGCCAGAGTGATATTACTATTTATTGCAAAATAATTGGACAGATAATTTCATTGTTTATGACATGGGTTTTGCTTTTATTTTTAACCACCTTCATTTAATAAATAAATTAACATAAAGGCTGATTCTGGGATGAAAATTACCTTTTCTCATTCAGCATTAATGTATGCCAAATGACTTACCATGAGACCTAAAGACACCACAATATTTTCTGTGTTACCTTCATTATATATTTGTACTTTTCAAAACTTTTTGTTAACAAGAACATCTAAGACATAAGAACAAAAACAGGGTACATAAAACCTGAACAAATTTATAAATTTTGTCTAATGTGTGAAAGTTTTAATTAGACATGGTAACTTGAATGTATAAACAGAGATGGCATTAATCACAATAAGACTTTTTAAAAAATAGGCTTTATATACAATAAAACCACATTTACACAACACTCTCTTGATGTAGAACGACCTATGCATGTCTGAAATTAATTACAAAACACATCTTAAAATCATATTTACCAGATGATAATTAAAATTCACCAAAGAGACAATGCACACAGGATGTCAAGCAATCCATGGCTCATACCTCGATATTAAAATCAATATGACATGGGTGATGAGATCGTAGGTATCAACATGACAGTACAAAAATCCATTTTGTGGGACTGATATCCATCTTGGTGCAATGAGCTGCTGACAGTGAACATTAACATAGCAACATGTGCTGTAGAATACATTTTCATATTTGTACAAGGGCATACTCTCCTTATTTGGTGCATCTTCAGCACAGTTATGATCTAATTCGAGTACCTGGTATTGGCAAACATAATCAGCAATGCACTTTTACTTCTTAAACAGAAAATGCATCATATGGGAATACAATCAGGAGCGATTCATTTCAGGACAAACTGGGAGTACAACTGCAGTTGATAAAATGAAGTACAAATATCTATGACATGTTGACAAAACACAAGATGCTCAATGTAAACGCAGCAAATACCGGTTGAACACCACTGATAGTACATACTGTGCCTGGAGAGAATGCAAAACAACCATTCATGGATCATTTTAATTAACCCTTGATTAAGTCTTCAAAATGTACCTAATTGAAGATGAAGTTCCACTTTCTTTTTAATCTTCCTGAGTAAGACATGCTATAAGAACTCATCGATTCCAGTCAAAACAATTTATCTGAACAGACAACACATGATCAACGACCACTCCTTATTCAGTATGAACTTGCACTATACTCCATCTAACTCTCCTATTACACCAAGCAAAGTCCCCATTCACAATTTGAAGAAATTACATCATCATAATGTAATCAGATAAACATTTCTCACTTAAAGGTGTAACAACTTAAGACAAAGATTTAAACCAATTCAATTTACTACTCTCTATACCACGAAACCTTCAAACATAAAAACCACAAAGTTCTCAATGGAATCCTGAAAAGCACCCTGGAAATTGTTCAGATAAAAGAGCTACATTATGCTTGGCATTGAACCCATAGTCCTCTAAAAAATTAATCAAAATTACACCAATGACAGCAACAGCAGCTGTTCACCATTTGATGGGACTCCACACATCTCATCTGCAATAATGGGATACTTATAGGGTAAAAACTCCACAACTTCCATAGTTATAAGTATCCAATTATGAAAATCTGTTTTCAAACAGATGGATTTCCTCTCTTGTTGCAATTAATCAAGGACTAGCTTCATAATTTATTTTTGACAATGTTCACACAAATTTCCCATGTTTACAGAGTAGGAATCCACAATTTGTACAGGTTAACAGTAGAAAATAATTTATGCCAGCAAGTAAAACTATACTATCAGTAATTGGAACTTGCTTGTTTTATAGTTAAAAATTCTGAAATATTCATTCCCTTAAATGTAGCTTCAATGCACAAGGACAGAACTTCAGGTTGCCACTTAGAAAAATCTTAGTCATGATCCCTAAGCTGTATGATCATGTTTTCTGATACAGAAAACAATTATAACTGAAACTTTTTCTAAAGCCTCAATTTTTCCTACCTTACGTTAACTAATTAAACCATTTGTGCATGTCAATAGAATAGATTCAGAATGAAGTGTCTTTTAGTGATGGGAGGCTACATATTACACAAAATGACTTAGTTTAGTGAGGCAAACTTCTTGGTCACATATAGCATCGTAGATTTCTAAGATAGAATTGTCTTTTCAATATCATTCACTCATTGTCATTGGTGGTTCGGCTTTCATTTGTTTGAAGCACACTCCCACCATCCTCTTGAAACAACATCTGTCCTCATTCTGAACCAATATGTGACCTTCTCACCTGTACAAAATACGATGGGAGGATGTAGTCCAGTGGACTATTTCGCGGAATAATCTTCATTCTGGAATTTTGAAAGCCTAAATTGAAGTTTCACACACAATAAAAAGGTACACTTTCCTTAACATCACTTTCTTGAAGCACAGAGTCACTAAGTACACAAGTCATGTACACACTTACCCTCACATATGCTACCAAAGCCGATGTAAATGCAAATTGCGACTTAGAACACTCCTCACATCATGTGTAAAACGTAACGCATCCAGCACTGGAAGTAAGTTGAGAAGAGCTGTGTCCATCGGATCACAAAACCAAGACTGGATTGGAATTGCATTTTCTGAAAAGAACATGGTCTCCATTTATACTGTTGAACACACAAATTCTTAGGAAACCAAAATCAACAATAATTATGCAGTTAACAGAAAGATTTCATTACTTATTACATATATTTCATTCAATTATGAGTTATCATGAGTACAACAATGAGGTCATAGGAGAATATGAAATGCATCCATATTGAGCAAACCTATAAGATGCAGCACCCCTTAGAAAATTGGAGCCATGGATCTACAGAACTCTCACTGGGGTAGAAAATGACTGTTCTTTTCCCCATTAGTAATAATCTATTTCAACATCACAAAGTTAATTGAGAGTTAAAATGAATGTGTGGTATCCACAATGAATTTATTTTTAACGAATTACCTCATTCCTTAACAACCAATAAACAAAAAGAATTATTGAAAACTGGAAATTTATGGAAAAAACAGGGGTCAGAGCACAAGTGATTCTGCTTTGAAAAACCACATTGATCATAGACAAATAAAATTTATCAAATTTTTCTCATCAACAATTTGGAAAATATTGATATTGAATATTAAAAGTATGCATGTTTATCCAATAAAAATGGTTGACAATAAATCCATGATTTCATTTTTCATCATGTACATATTCACTTGTTTGTTAACATGTTGTCTCATATAACTAGTATTTTCACCTTTCTGGGGTGATAAATAAATTGGGGTAGGTGGGTCTCATGGAACCCACAAAGCACTACCATATTCCAACTGTATTCTCTCCTCAATGGACCTCTTATCGCCTAACATTCGGCCTGTAAGAAACAGTTTCTTAGCATAACTTGGTGGAAATCCTTAGTAGTTGGAGAGGCAGAAACATGGTAATTTCCACTTATAAATATTTTTATTCACAACCACTGTTTCATTTCATCACAACATCATTCGGTGATTCAACTAACATATTTTTATTATAATTTAATTTCATTCCAAAACTCTCACAATGGTCCCTTTATGCATTCAGCAAGCAAGGTCTAAACTCATTTGGCTGACAGAAATGAGTGAGTCTCGTCATCTATGAGCCTGATTTCATTAGCTCCTTTCATTCTTCAATGAAGAGGTCCCTTTAAAAATCCCTTCCAAATTCAATAATAATGAGGCCTGAGCTATGCAGAGGTTTTAGGGTCTCCCATGTTCAGCAAAACTTTGTTAGTTTTGGCCACTTCACTATATCATATGTTTACTAAAAATCTACAAAGGCAATGAAGTCATTTTGTATATGTTCTTTACTCCACTGTATTAATGGATTCATCATGTGCTTAACCCAAAACAATCTTCACCTTGGAATTTGCTTTGCGGCATGTGAAATCTAACTAAACTACCATGACCAACAAAATACATGTTGCTAGTTTCAGTTTCCTCTGAATAAAAATTAACTTCAATCTGACAGTCTTCTGGCCCCTCTCCATAGATGCTTCCAAATCAGGTCTTAAAATCCCTTCCTTTCCTCTCTTGCACTTTATAAGTAATTCTGCTGGGTTGCTACCTTTTTCTCATACTGCTTGAAAAGTTTTGAAAAAATTGGAGTAGTATTTTTATTTATAGGGTGCTTTGATGGCTACGGTCATTTTGTACCTCTTCAAAACATAGAAAATACCTACTAGGACAAACACCCATGCCCTGGTTGGGACTCGAACCCACAACATTTGGGCTCGCTACCCCCAGGATATACAGGCTGGTGAAAAATTATTCATAAATAATTCTTAAGCTTTATGATTAACAAAGAAATGTGAAATTATTTCCATGAAACCACACTATGAAAGCAACTGCGCTCATGAATTCAAATGAAATACAACTTTAATTCAAAATTGAAAAGTTATCTTAAGATATGTAGTTACCTGGATAAGCTCTGTAAGCACCCGGGGAATTATCTAAAATAAATATACTGGCTAGGTTGGGGCATATGGCTGATAAGTCTTTCGTGTAGCTTCCACAGTCTGGAGTACAGTGCTGCCTATAGTACCTTCGCCTTAATATGCCCCGATTGTTGTCTAATTTATCAGCCACGGCGGCACCATATATCTCCATACTTGCTGTGAAAACCACTAATTCATACCATTGTGATACCTGAAAAGAAAGAAAACAATACTACTAACCATCTTAGCTCATTAAGAAATACGGTACATCTCCACCATCCACACTGATATATATTCCTTCCATGAGAATGGTAAGATATGTATCTTCATTTCATATGCAACTGACTCTCTTATGATGGGAAGCGTGGCTGTTTTTATCAAGTTACTCCCTCTTAACGTTATCAAAATATGTAGTAATATTCAGTGGAATTTTACCAAAAACATATTTTAAGCAGTTTATAAATAATGAAAGGAAGATTTTATTTGAAGAAAATAACTCATTCAAGAAATGAGGAATACATGATAAAAAGTTTATTCATCAAAAAGCTATTAGTCTGAAATTTTTAGAAAAGGTACCTGTCCGAGGAATATGGAAAAAATAGAAAACCCCAGGAAAGTCCCAGGCAGTTCAGGGAAGTTTATTTTTTCCATGTGAAGCGTTGGATAAATGAGAATTTTACAGTGCAATTTTTATTTAAATCACTCATTAAAAAATATAAAAATTGAGGGAAAACTACATACTTGATTTAAAACTTGCTTGAAGGGATATATTTTGTTATTCTATCCGTTTAATTTAATCTTGGACTAAAAATAGAAAAGGTCTCTCTCTAAACATGAAATTTTCACGCTTTCATCTGCAGCCCAAATCTCATCGTCTTGAAATGCCATGATACGAATTTGAAGGTGGGTTTTAACCGAGGTTGCATTATGTCATATGCCCTTCTGCTAATGATAGCATGAAACAAACAAACATGTTTGTTTATATTTACCTTTGTCTTTTTTAAAACCACAATCTTCTCTTGCTTCGGCTGAAATAGGTGATGTCACATCACTTAAATGATTTCAGAGCCAAAGAAAGCTGAACCTTATCACGAAAGCCATCAAGATAGTTGTGAATATGAAGCTAACATAACCTTGCATTTGGTTTTTCCAGTGCACGATTCTGGTGGAGACTTTGCAGGTTCTCCACCAGGTTAGGGTTTCAGCTGCCGATGTTTCAATTGCTAACTCCGCCAACATCCTGAGGAAGAAGGCAGAGTTAGCCATAAACATTGGCAGCTGAAACCCTAACCCGGTGGAACACCCATGAAGATTTCACCACTAGCATAACATTGGTTACGTTAAATGTGGGATTTGGTCTCGTGAGACAAGATCGAGAATTGGGTTACTGTCTTTATTCACAGTTACTAAAGATGACTCTGTTACTCCCATTGATTTGGCAACCTTAAGCACAGAGAAATTAAGGTTTTACCATGTTTATGTGTATTCCATTATTACGGTTCACTTGAACACAAAGAAAAATATTAGTTTTTTTTGGCAAACGCACTATAACTTTGAAACCCATTAATACAATTTATCAACCACACACTTGTGATGCAAAAGCCACTTACAGGCCATTTTATTTCACATAATTTTCATGATATACATGATATGATTCTAACTTCTAAAAATGTGATTATTATACTGTATTCTCTCTTAATCTTGTACATGAGCCCATTGAATTGGGCCCTAGAATTTTGGGTGTGAACGGATCCCTTGAAAGCCACCTTTAAATGTTCTCTTTGTTACGAAATGATTGATTGCCTTAACAATAATATGTCCAACATGATTCATACCCAACGAATGACTTTTAATGTAAAGTGCTGGTTTTTATTGTGCAGAATATTCTGAGCTTTAGAAAGTGAAAATAAAACAAACCATGGTGCTTCAGCCATGAGGAGTGCCCAGTCACTTAGGCTTCACTGATTTTGGCCTTCCGTAAAACTTCCTAATCCTTCATTAAATCAAAACAAAAAGAGAGAAATCAAAAGATCTTTGTGATGATGTGGTGGTGGTGACTGGAATAGATTGTGGAAGACAGTGTATCAAAGAGATCCAAGCCAAGACTATGTGATGATAACATGGTAACATTGGGGAAGATGAAAGCAAGTGCCAATGATGGGTCCAAAGTGCTGAACATTAGTACATACTCATGTCATGACCATGCATGTAGGGACCAATATTTTGCCACTTACCCTGGTGTCCACCTAAAGCTTGAAAGACACCAAATAGTTAAAGAAAAATAGACCATTTGTTGAGTACAGAGTGATCTACCAAAGGATTCTTGCTGCAAATTGTAATAATAACAGTAAGTAAAAATTCTGAGGCAAAATTAGGACCTTTAGTTCCTTTCTTACATTTTACAGGCAATTACAATAAAAAATGAAAATGACCAAAGTAGTTCATGGTGGTGGAATTGTATGAGATGTTTTTGAAAAAATACAGCCAGGGAATACTCTGGATCAAAAACTTCATTTGAGATACTGAACTGGTTAAAGGTGAGAAAAGACCACCCTTAACCTGCGTTTGTAAACTTCACCTGGGGCTTCACACATGTATTCTTTCACGATAACTTGGCCGACCCTCAGTAGTCTACTACACAGGTGGAGTAGAAAACAGAGGAAGCAGTGCTCACCGAGAAGGGAGCCGTACACAAACAGTTTTTCCATGATGGAAAGGGAGGAGGAAATGTAGAGGAGGACTGTTCCCCTTCAAATCAACAATACTATCAGAGACCCATGTGACACTTGAAAACCAACACACCTTGGACTAGTCTGAACCAAAATCGCTCACTGCACATGATGTATGGCAGACAGATAACCCTCCCTCCAATCAATGTCTCCCCCCTCCACCACCTATTTCCCTCCTCAAGAGTTGTCAACGGCCATGTTAACGGGAATGAACTAAATTAACGTGAAGATGAAAGCCAACCTCTGCAGTGCTACAGTAAAATTCTCAGATGATGTATATAAAGGGAGAAACGGTTGATATTATGGGAGGTGATAATCAACATACTGTGGAATCAGAGTCACATAATAATGGGTAGGTGAAGGTTTTGGAATTACAGTAGAAGTCCGCTATAGCGAGTATGGCATATAACAAGAGTGTCGCTATAGCGAGTATGGCATACAACAAGAGTGTCGCTATAGCGAGTGATCGTTTTGCATTGGTTGGTCCATGTGTTAAAACATAGGGAGTTCCGCTGGTTATTATGAGTGATCACATCTGCACTATCGCTATAGGTGGTATATTTTGCCATGGTTGTTGTTCGTGTTGCATAACTCGCGGGATTTGAACACTCGTTACTAGCGAATCTACATTGTAAAGAAGGCTTTACGAGAGACTTTGTGGTGATTTTATAAGAGGAGACTTGTGGTTGTATGCCACAGACTTTCCTGGGGAATGACTCAACAACTTATCTTGGAATCAGTGCTCGTCTG
>WURS02000015.1:6183058-6200327 GCA_011762765.2 Rhinocypha anisoptera | reverse complement strand
GAAAACTCAGATGAGCACTAATATATGTTGAACGAACACAGAACAATGAAACATAGACACAAATAAATAAATGACGGTACACTCACATATTGCAAAATTTTTCCAGCGAATGCAAAGACAAATTTTTCGAGAAAATTTGTCGCTCGAAAATTTTTGGATCCATTTCATAATGATGGTCTCTCATGATCAAATTTTGAATCTTTCATTCTTCTTCCTCGATCCTAAGAGAAAGGTGTGTCTGGACCACCAAAAATTCAGATCCAAGTGTATGTTTATTTTATTTGTGTTCTATGTATATCTTGTGAAAGTAAGGTATATAATGTACACATATATCCCTTGAATATATTATATATGTATCCCTTGAAACATTCCTCCACCACATCTCCACGCCCTCTCCCCTCTCCCTGCAACCGTCCCCGATGTAAAACTTGTCCACACCTCTTTTCCACCCCTCCACTTCCACACCCCCTCATGGTCTCCCAACCTCGCTCACATGGCAATTACCTCAGCTAAAACGTCATTTATCTCCTTTCCTGCAACTTCTGTCTATCATTTTTTATAGGCGAATGCACCATTCTCACGAATGCATCTATAAGAATTAATCACCATCGATTTTCCTCAAAATCAGCACAGTTCTCTTCACTCCCGGACCCCACACACTCCGCCTCTCATAATCTTTCCTTTGACAAGTGTTTTTCCCTCGCCATCCTTGAAACTCTTTCCGAACTCGCATAAAATATAGAAGTGAGAACCAGCGAGCTCTCCTACATCTTCGCATTCAGAGGATTTGAAAAACCCGGGCTTAACATCCACCACTAATTGACTAGCATTCCCTCTCCTACTTCCCCCCACCCCAAATCCCTTCCCCTACTTCTCCTCCCCTCTCACCTCAAGAAGAAGCCAGTCAGCCTTCTTACAGTCGAGGAAGGTTGCACCCGAAAGCTCCTGTTAAAAAATCGTGAGTGTCTCTTTTTATGTTTCTATGTTTTTCATGTACTAATTGTGCCGTCGCAAACCATATGCAATGCTCCATTGAGCTTTCCTTCAAGTGTGTATATATATAAATATACACAAACACCTGTAATAATATTAACACGAATACCTGTTTATGTAAATATTGCGCGTGTAATTCATTCCTTATTTAGTGAATCTCTTAAGGTAATATTTAAGGACTGCATATAGTATTGCCTGAGACTTTTAATAGCCTTACGCGTACACAAAGATCTCACGCTTTTTTTCCTTACGGTTCGGCCTGAATGCTGTGTTTATGTTCGGATATGATGGAATTCTAGAGATTTGCGTCTGTTTTAGCCACAGTTATGCAATTTTTAGATGAATGAACTTGCATCTTCTTTCGTTCCAGAGTGATATGATGGGTAAGAGGTTTTGTACACACATTTCCGTCTGGCGTGTTCAAAATTTCGTGACCTGCATTTGCACTAATTTTAAAGATATCAAAAACCACGCGACTTATCGAATATTATTCTTAAGTGAAAAGATCCGGCGGAGGTTGCACGTTTTAGTCCTTGTTTCTGGTGGAAGGACGTCCGTTCCCCGGATTATTATGCAGCAATATTCGGCCCTCACGATTCCCCTCGCGTCACTCGTACTTCGCTCGTTTAAGACATGCTGTTGAGCATTTCTGATATGCAGACATGTTGTACCGTAACGCGATTTAGACATGGACCTTAAGCTCCATTTTAGGCGTAATCCATTATAGGCATGAACTCCATTCGTCATATATGACGGAGCTTTCCCGAATTCGAACAGAACTCGATTACTATAGTTTTTATCTAGTTGCACGATTACTTGCCAGTCCAATTACTTGCCCCACTGAACAATAGTCAGAAGAAGAAATAGTGGCGCCCTCACAGACTGTCTATTAGAAGCCCCTATCTAAATCATGGAGCAAGGTAACTGTATAAATTCCAAAATATTATTAAGGAAGTATCTGGAATGCTTATCAGTCTTCGATTCGTAAGAGATCGACAGTGACAGAATACGGGCAGTAAATATTTTACAAAGAGGAAAGAATTAGAGAAATAAATCAATGAACAATCCTATTGCCTTCATAAAATATATAGTTGGTAAATTAAAAAAAAAAAAATATATATATATATATAGCCGAGCTTTACAAGGGTTCAAAGCAGGGGACTAGGGGATTAGTCTCCAACTAGATTGTCTCCAATTTACTCCAACTAACAGCAGTAATATTGGCTGGCTTGATATGGTGGAAGTTATCATTTCCGTTACTCTAACTAGTTGGTCTGTATTTTTATTATGGCTTACGGTAAATTATAATTTGCGTTTTTTGATTTCATGGGAATAAATATTTTACATTTCGCTTTATTTTTACATAATATTTTACCTTTTCGCTTTAAATTTTTTTTTCACTAATTATTCAAAGTGTTAATTGATCGAGTAAAGACACACTCTATATATAATTACATTAATAATATTTAATTTTATTAGGCCAGGCTTCACTTCGTGAAAGTCTTTACTCCTTCATCTATAACGAGTAGATGAGGATTATTTTGATTTCTTTTTATTGTTAATATTCACTACTAATAGTGTTCAGATATGTTGCTTTATAAATGTCATTTAATACCTATTTTATGAAAAAATAGCATTTATCTGTAATCATCTACCAAAAATCTTCAGCAACTGAGAAAATTTATAAGGACAAAAGTGGCAGATAAACAATCGGATCCTATACACATGTATAAATGGGAGGCTTAAACACTGTTCTTACTTCATATTTGAGACAGTTAAACAGTTCCGCACAACCTTGAAGTTTTACGAGTTCAATCTCACGATCGTTTATATGGTTTCAATGGTATTTAAACCCGCTACTCAGGAAAATCCCTTCTGAGAAATGAACCACATCCATAAATCTCAATATTAGGCACTAAAAGCCTAATTCTTGGAAAACCGCCACCGCAGTTAAGAACCCATTCAAGGCCTCATGAATCCGCTTCTCCTGCGGTATATGAGTAGGTATTCCTCAACTCGAAATTCCTTCCCTCAGCCATTTGCTAAGGCTTTAGCACGACTCTAACATTTCTCCTTCCTTTCATCTGCTCCACATGTATTATTTTTCCCCCAGTCTACTTCACCCCTTTATTTCTATTACTCTTAATCATACCGATTTCATCCCCAGCGGAATGAATATCTGATTACACATCTTTTGATTCAGTTTCCTTGAAACGACCTCGCTGAAGAAGAGGATCTTCTATGTACCAAACACAGTAGTCTCCGTAGCACATAAACTGAGATCGGAAGCTACGTTATGGAAGGGGGAAGGTAATGAAGTGTGAGTCTGAACAGTCTCCATTCTCCACGTTTGCCACGAGCCTCAATCACCGAGTCGACTCGGCTGCTCAGTTCTCTCGGAAGCTTAGCAGGGAATGCAAACGGAGAAAATGAAAGAGCAACATTCAGGGGTGAAGGGGATTTTCTCGTTTTAATGAAGCCGTCAGAGGCTCGGTGACACATTTATGAGGTCAGTTTTATCCGCCAGAGACCAAATGTCGGCATCGTAAATGGAAACAGCGGCCGATGACCTTTCACTGAGATGTATAAAAAAATATAAATCAACTCATCAAAAGTCAAAATATATTATGAAGCAAGGTGAACGGAAAATTAACCAGAGAAAAAGTTTGGAGTTGCTTAAATTTTGTGTTATATACACTTAAATAATAAATAATTTTCTAGGTAGAATCCAAAGTTCTCTCCAATCTCTGTTTCAATTTAAAGTATTTCTCGGTTTCAATTCGATGCATCTTATTACAAAAAATGGATCGTCACAAAGTATCGGCTTAGACTATCTCGCACAATGTATGCCATATCAAACGTTGCTTTTGCTTCAAAAATTTTATTTCTCTCTCTCTCTCTTCCTCCTTCGAAGAATGGTCCAGCAAAATATATTCCGGGTTTATTTCAATGGTTGGACTAACATATTGATAGTTATTTAAAAGTGGAAAGCATCCTTTAAAATTTTAGGAGAAAATACGTAGGATAGACGGTTACCTTACAGTGACCTGTAGCAACACACGGCTGAAACGGAAGACAAAATCCAATAGGTAAATGTGAAAAGTACCAAAGCTTCCTCTCTTCCACATCACGTAAATGGGGAGGCCAACGAGAATTTAATTCATGTCCGGCGGAAGCAAAACAGGATGAGGATAATAGGGGAGCCCGGATATAGGTTCCAGAAAAAAAAGCCGTGAGGACGAGGCTTGATCTACTTTGCTGCCGACTCAACCACAGTGTTCCGGGATCAAATTGAACACTCAAGCAAAAACTTTTTGGCAACCATTTTGATTGGTATCGCGGTTCTGATGCCTGATTCAGTACATCATCAATCTCTCGGTTAATATGCGCCGTGCAGGGCAGAGCTCAAGCTCTGGGAGAGCCTCAATGAAGGACACACACTTATATGCACCCACACATGCGACGGAAATTCATAGAGGAAAAGTTCCTTACAAATAAAGGCATAAAGAAGCACTTTTATGAGTGTCAGAGCTTCCAGAATACTTGAATATCGAGCGTTTTACCCGAGCAAGTATTCGCCCTAACATGGAGCACGAATTTTTGTTGCTGTCATTTTAACGTATAAATTATTTAATTCGTAAGATTTTACGAGTAAAAGCTTCAACTGCATCAATTACATTTAATTACTTTTCATAAAATTCCTCAGTACGTTGTGAGTAGAATAAGCGGAGCAGTGTACTCTAAAAAGGAGGACATTACGCCAGCGAGAAAGAGAAAATAAAAACAAAAAATTGATACTAACACATTAAATATACACATCTACGTTACTGCTCGTCCATGATAAGTAGGAAATACGGAAACCGAAAACTCGCTTCAAAAGGGGGAAAATCGATAATATAAACAAAACAAAGAATATAGAAAAGAATAAATGAGATGAGGTTGAAATGAAAATACTTCATAACGATAATATGAATAATTAATCGCAGTAGGGAATGAGTTGAAATCAAAAAAGTTTTACTTATGACATAATTTGAACATAAAATATTCCCAACGAACGTAAAAAACGTTTAGTTATGAAAATTAGGTAAGGGACAAAGTGATGGGATGCCATCTAATAAAATATCTAAGTAGGTATTGTTTCCTCTTTGCTACGAAAGCGTTTATAAATATTTAATTTATGCGAAAAACAATTTACAGAGCTTTGCTCCCACCACTTATATTTTTTCTAAATACCCACCCTCACCACCCAAACCTCGAACGTTTGCGTCTTTGAGTTTTCTGGAAAAATGATGTCCACATGGCGACGCCATAAGTCATTCTTCTAAACTAGGTTTTGCATTCGGAAAAGATAAAAGGCCTCTTCCTGCCCTACGGGATCACGGTGGTCAGCGGAAGGATGAAGGGGCGATGAAAAGATACGGGGTTTCCCATCTGGAAGAGACAGGAGAAAGGATGGAGAGACCTGGGGGAGGATGGGAACTGATGGGACTGGAGGTTTTTCCAAGAGACATTTGAGGCCAGAAGAAATGAAGGAAACTGTAGATTTAGTACAGGATACAAGGGGATGAATCCACGACTTTCCTATTTCCCCCTGTCCAAAGGGAATAGAAAATTATGTTTTACACTGAATGCATTTATTAAAATGAGGGAAATATTACATGAACCTCCTCCTTTATCTAATTTGAATATGTAGTCTATTTCTGGTAGAGTTGGTAAAAGCCAAGATTTCTCCCTCTTTTTTTATTTTCCCGGAATAGTACCCTACAGAAACGAAGCAAAATTTCAATAATTACTTCCCTCTTTTTCAGTTTAATCATATCTCTGTCCACGAAAGGTGATCTTAAATAAATAATTCATGCAATCAGTGATTAACATTGTTCATTTGTGAAATTACATGTTTTTTGATAAACATTTCAAGTAATATCAACCAAATCCGTCATATTACATACAAGCCATTCTTCCAAAATGAAAAGTTAAAATGTTAACAACATTACGTAAGTCTTAAAAATGCAAGCAAAGTAGTTGCAATCATATCTATGAATCTCGTAATGGAATCTTCTGGTATTGGTGCTTTTCAACTCAGATATCAAGTTTTCCGTTTTCAGTAGAAACTATTTCTTTCCCTTCTCTTTCTGTGTCGTTCAGGTAAATAGTACGATTCTGAGTTTAAATTCTTGGTACTGTGATTTTGAAATGCACCAAATAAATTTGGAAGTATTATTCATAAATTAGAACTTTGTATTTGCAGGAATTTACGCTTGCTAACTCAAATTCTGAATCAACTAGAAATACTTACTGGTGAAAAGCCAACACTCGTTATTTACGATTCCGTTCGATTTCAATTATTCGTCCCCGATGATCTTGGGATTTCATAACACCAAGGAAAAAAAGATGCAAGGGTTCGAAAGTGACCGAATCATAGTTCGAAACATAATGTAATTTTTTTCAACAATGTTTATTTTTACACTTGAACCGAAATTCCCCGGCTAACCATATGTCCTCTCTTTCTCCCCCACTAAGATTTACTTTCTTCCTCCTCCCCATTCCACTCCATTTTGATTCGATCCTTCTCTCTTCCGTTCCGTTGGATTGGATCCGTTCCCCTCCCGGACGTAGCGTATCCACAACTCCTAAATGAAGCAATAAAGTCGGAGGATGGCCCACCGACCACCTAACTTGACGATCTCCGTTTTCTTTCATTTTCCCCATTAACTCAGGCGTTTCTTCACCCCCCCCCCCCCCTACACACCCTCAATACTTCTCCGCAATCATGGCGCTCGCCTCATTCGTCAGCTCCCTACCCTCCTGCTTTTATATGCCTTTCCCGCTCGAATCTGAAAAAGAAATCTCCTTCATTCTTCCCCCCCCTTGTCTCCCTCTTTTCTAATCATCATCCAGCATTCCCCTTAGGGAGAAAGTTTGATGGCTAGACCGCCTTTAATGTTGTTCGTCCACCATGGTGCCAACGAAGGCGAGGGAACCGACTCTGGTACCGAGTAAAGATTCCCCTCCTCCTTGCGATGGAAAAACTGCGTGAAAAAATTCGACTCCGATTTTCGGCCGCGTGCGGAGTTACGACCAAAGTTTTCCCTACATCCCTCCGTTGAATATTCTGAGGAATTCAACGGCGGAAACCAAACACGCACACACACTCCCCCCTCTTCTCTTTCCTCTCTCTCTCCCCCTCTCTATCTATCTCGACCAGGAGCTAGAGCCCGCAGTTGAAGCGAGAAAGTTCGGAGGGCTCACCGAGGGTGAGGCGAACTGTCCGTTCTCCTGGCCGCCGCCGCATATGCAGAGGTGGACGCTCGTAACGTAAGCGCCAAGGGCCGCTTAATGAAAAAAAGAAGTTTTTTTTCAACACCACTGCGGCGAACGGCAAGTGCCTAACCTCGGAGGGGTCCATGGCCAAGGGATTCGCTTTAATCTCGAATACTCCGGGAATCCCACAGTGAAGCCATTCATAACGTAAGGTGCTCAGAGTCGTAATAAGAAAAAAGAATTTTCCGTGACGCACGTGCTTAAGGAAGCAGGAGTTAATGGAGACGATAAAGTAGCTCAGAAATGACGGCTAAGAATGGCAAGAGTCTTAATAAAAATAAAAATGGAAGAGTACGTTGTAACTTGGTGTATACCATAGTAGACTTTCTGCAGTTAGGATATGTTTAATTTTTACACAAAAACCTAAGGAGAGGTAAGTATCAAGGAAACTTTTCCTTGATAATTACGTCTCCTTATGAATCTGGGTAAGTCTGCCGGGCAAATCCACCGGTAATATAACTGGTTCATTCCCCTTTGCTCTCGTATGCACGGGTTAGGTCGCTTATAAAATCTGGCTTCCGTAGCATCCTACGGCCAAATTAAATAATTAAATGCGAACTTTTGGTCTGATAGGCAGAGCTCATAAAGCTCGGATTAACCGCACAAGTGGCGAGAGCAGGAGAAGGCATTTTTCCAAAACTTTTTTCATTAGACTCTCCCTTTATCGACACAGCGAGTGAATCTGAGCATTAACCACCCATAGTTCAGAACGATTGTCCCGATTTCAATATGGGGAGCAAAAAAACAGGCCAGAATCATTCAGGTGAGCGTACCCTTGAAAAAGATAGATCATCTATTATGCGAGATAGGATGAGGGGAACTTGAAGGGATAATATGGTCCGTGGTGGTGTCTTTTCGATAAATCGCGAAATTGAATTCCCTATTGGCTTTGGAAACCGTCACATCTAGGAAGCTGAGTTTCCTTTCCTTCTCTTTCTTACAGGTGAAAACAGTTGTGTTACTTTGCGAAATTCAAAACCTTTTCTATGATTGTTCATGAAATGTTGCCAAAGATACTACCAATGCTTGACGTAAATTAGTTACGTGTGCATGAGTTTTGGTGACAATATTTTAAATTTAAAAAAAATGAAACGATCTATTTTCAATGCATTCGTGGATGGATTGATACAACTACTTCATTGCTCATTTTCGCCCAATTTTGGTGCCGCTATAAATACAGAAAGAGGTGAATTTAAATGACCGTCGGTTGTAACGAGAGTGCATTATAACGAGAGATTTTTCGTCAGTTATCAGCTCTCTTTATGGCGGACTTCTACTGTGTTAGATTATATCATAAACACCAAGTCCTGTAGAACTATTTGAGAATCCAATATATTATGTTATTCAAATAAGCTCACTTGATAATGACTTCCACCCAGACAAAATATTAGCACTGATCTGTAAATTATATAATGTCTCAGTCTTTGCAAGAGTTAACTTGATATCTCTGAGGGGGTACCCAAAAATAACCGGAATAGTGCAGAGATTACGTACTATGCACCTAGGTGAGCGTAGCGCAATCTGAGTCCTTCTGCATAGCGTCATTCTGAGTTCAGCATAGTTATTGTTTCATCTGGTAAGGTCGTGCCCGGTCACAGTAATCCGTTTTGTAAAAGCAGTTTCAGTTACTCCTCGTTTTTTGTCGAGGACGATTTAAGTGAACAGTGCACTGCTGTGAAGTTTTGCTTCCCGACCGGGAAACATTCCACAGCAACTGTTGTGATGTTAAAAGCAGCTTATGAGATATTCTATATTTTCAGGCATAACTATGTGGAAATCCATTTCTGAGAAAAAGTAATAACGTGCTACGTATTTTTCCACTAAGATTTCTTAATGGAAAATTAATAAATCTTAGTGGAAAAATACGTAGCACGTTATTCCTTTTTCTCACAGCTTATGAGGATAATGCTATGGGAAAAACTCAAAGTGTACCAGCAGTCTTCTCATTTCAAAGAAGATGAAATGTCACTTGATGACAAACCTCATTCTGGACATCCGTCAACTTTGTTTTTCCGATGTGAAAGATGTAGTCAGAATTCAACCCACCAGGCCACATTGTTAATCAGGCTTTCTATTGGAGGTTTTAAAAAGATTGGGTAACAACATGCGACAAGGAAGACCCAATTAGTGGGAGACAGGGGACTGGTTTTTCCAACATGACAATGCACCCACTCACGCAGCCGTTTCAGTGTGCCAGATTATAGCAAAAAAAAGTGACTCCCTTACCCCCCCACGCCCCTTACTCACCCGACCTAGCTCTGTGCGATTTCTTCTTGTTTCTGCGAATGAAGAGGGACATGAAAGGATGACGATTTGACAACGTGGAAGCAGGAAAGAAAAAAAAACAAGGCAGGAGCTGTTGGGCATCACAAAAGATGAGCTTGAAAAATGTTTCCAGGAATGGAATCACAGTTTGGACAACTGTATTAAGTTTAATGGAGAGTACTTTGAAGGTGATGAGGTTGTTTTATAAAAAATAATAAAATATGTGGCTTAAAAAAATATCTGGTTATTTTAGGGTACCCTCTTGTATGTTCAAATGAAGCATACACTCGAAATCATCCACTAAATATTGTCATAGTCTTACAGCCAATTTCTTAGATTTAAAAAATATGAGTTTTCCGATTCCAATTATTGAGAAATCAACTAGAAACTCATCACGGCGGACAAAGAATAAATTAACTATTAGAAAAATCCCAAGTTCCACAAACCACCAAAGGATAAACCTATTGACAAGCTCGATGAGCTAATGTAGTGAAATACCTATGGATCACAGAAGTTAGAGAATTAGCTATGATCAGAAAAACTATGAACTTAATGTTGAACTAACTTTAAAATTTTGATAGTTACACTTTTTATCATTAAATTAATATTGTGATCATTCATTTACTTTATTAGATAAACAGGGCCCAAGGATGGAATTTTTTCAGGGAACTATAAAGAATGTGCAATTCAAATGAAGACTATGTACTTCAACTCTGATACATATCTTCAAGGACCTTAAAGGAATGAAGCGAAAATAACTATGCAATGCCACAAAATCAATTTAATTTGTTTTTCACAACCATACCACTGCAATCCGTGGAGGTGAACCTCAGGCGACCTGATGATGCTGCAACGCGAGTAGCAGAACCATTGTTTTTGTCTAAAATAAAAATAAATCTGAATTTGTGGAATTGCAACTTTTTTCTCCTCATTCACTGAAGATGGAGAAATTTCACAGTGATCAAGTCTATGATTGAATATTCTCAAATGTATGGGAAATAAAAAGTAAAATGATAACTGCACTGCAAAGGACAGGTATGATCAATAGTAGTTGCATGGTTTAAACATTAATGGCATTAGGAGACATTTGCTGGTAACAGAAGGTATCCCGGAGGTAAACTAGTTATTAAAACAGGTCTTTGGACATGGATTGTTTCCAAAGGATTTGATAGAAAATTATTCAGGTTTGGCGTGTGAGGATTTTACAGATAGAAAAGTAAACTTAAAACTAAAGTAAAAGGAAAAAATTAGTAGGAATAGCTTTGATGTTCATTGACACATGAAAAATACCTAGAAACCCAAAAAAGAGCATGAGAAATAATATTAGTTAGGTTGTTTGATTCTCTTCCATCTAGGGAAAAAAAGTGAGCTATTACTAATCTTCTCCACAACGAATGGAGAAAAATAGCAAATTTTTAAGGCAGGTAACTGAAAAAAATAATATTCCACAAAGGCAACTAAAGCTTATGTATCGATCAAATCTTATAGCAGTATGCAAAAAGTAGAAACTGTTTCATCCATTGAAATAGCTGTGCCATGGCATAATTGAATGTTGCCAATTTTCAAATCCTATTCATAGAAGAAGCAGAAAAATGGATATTGTGGTGCATTTAGCACATATTAAACCATGCATATGCAAGAAAAGATTCTACAATAATAATTATAATGCTAACATGATTTTTTTGTCACAAGAGCATTACAATAACACTGGTTATTGTACTGCTCTTTTTAAGTTCCAAGCCTCAAGCAAAATTATTAGCAATCAAATAAATATAAAAAGAGCCCTTGGAAAATGTTCTAGTGTGGTCATGGGTAATCACATTTATCAACAGGTTCTTTATTAATGGTTTCCGTGCCATGTGATGGGCAATTATAATTATTTTTGCAGCATGACATTGCCATCTAATAATTCATGTCCTGTCAGTGGTAAATTGAACACAATTCAAAGCTGACAAATTAAACTTAAAACAACCATCAATAATTCAAAAGAGATCACCATAATCAATCAAGTCAAGAATTCTTGCTCTAGGTTTCTTAACAAAATATAATGCACCTTACTATACCCTGATATGTATATACCATTTCCAGGATGCAATTAAAAAATGGAGACTTAGCTGATAAACATGATAAGACTCATAGTAGAACTAAATGTTACTTACAATGTCCAAGAAAAAATCTACATGAGGTCTTTTGTGCACAAAAAATCTAACAGGATGCCTGTCTATCGTCACTTTGAGGACAAAGTCTGGAGGAGTACTGGGTTTAACCGTTTGTCTAACAACGCCATCATGATGAGAATGAATAAGTGTTTCATCCAAGTCTAAGACCAGGACTTTTCTGTTAACTATACCTGAAAAGACAAAGGAAATTACTCTCTTAAAATATCCACAAGAGAAACTAAGAAGTATATAACAAAATATACCAAAATGTCATTCTAGGAACAGATTGAAATGCACAAATGCATACTTAAAGATGTATATTAGAAATTATATATCACAAGAATTCTTTCAGGCAGAATTTTTCAAACCCCATCCCTAAAACACAAAAGCTGATCACTTCCAAAGTACTTAAGATACTATATGAAGATTTATGCAAATAGAACAAAAATAAAACGGTGAACCAATTTAAGCTAACGTAGTAAAAAGTATAAATTAGTTAATTCGACAGGAAAAAATATATTTCAACTGCTGTACGATTTACATCTATGAAGCAGAATCAACAAAAAATATATTGTACTGTATACTTCTAAACTAAAGATGCAATTTGAAAACAAAATATGCAAGGGAACATTCCTAAACAATACTACTTACTGAGTCTATGTCTGGATAAAGGTGACAGAGGAAATATCTCATATTTGACAGGCTGATGCTGTGCAACCTAAAAGGTAAACAGATTTTCATTATCAATTGCAAAAAGGTATACATATTTGAATTTGTACAAGAAAAATCTCACAACCTAAACATGAATTTGGCAGTGTTATAATATGGCAACAATATTCATATTATATTTCACAAGTCTTCCATTATGTTTCCTGAGCTGCACATTAGAAAATGAAACACCAGAATAGTTATTTTGATACAAAATCCGGTTATATACAATGATCACATAAATGAATGAAAACATTTGCCTAATGATCACAAGGATGAGTTTTCGTTTATGCCTCTGCAGCAATATTCACAGAAAATAAGTTCCGGCATCATAAAAAGAATTATGATAATAACAAGTTCACAAAGCCATGAGTATGCTTCATAAGGACGCATACAGCAACTAGTTATCTCTATACCATCTCCAGTTACTAGGAATAGATTTATGGCAAAATGCCACCGACCTTGCTGGCACAGATACCATGGGAAAACATTTGAACAAGGTCACGGTCAATAAATAAAAGTAACTTAATCATGTAAGAAGAATACAGAAAAATTGCAAAAGTAAGATTGATTTAATATATATACTATTAAGCCATGTTACCGCCGGATAAAGAAGTCTTAAACAGTTGGGTAAGATGCTAAAAATAATCATACTTCTTTGACAAACACACAACAATTATTACCATTTAACTATAATACTGCTGGAATACCGGCGGAGTATGACAACAATATGAAAAATTGCAATAAATATGATGTTTATCTTGAAAGCAAGACAAACTGTACAATAAGATTCAAAATGGACCACCCAGTAAGTGTTATAACAATGATAGGGAAGTTTGATAATCATATTATACATAAAACTTGAAGGACAACAAGAGGTCCCCGGGGAGAATTAATTGCTATTTCAAAAGTTATATTAACATTCAAAACTATTCTATTAAAGTTTAGGTATATTGAATAGATGCAAAGTAATAAAATTTAGTGCAGCTGCTGTAGCAAAAATATGTAAATGTGAATTACTTACAGCTCTAACCTGCTTCTTCAATACGTAACAAACACAAGTCCACACTCTCGATGCCAGTAACAAGAACGCGCGAAGGCCCATTTGCAATTGCTTCAGCATTGGTATGCACTTATTGAACGGCCTTAATTCGCTATAAAACTTGACGTCAAACACAAGCACTTAAACTTTAAACCTGTATAATTAACTTTATTGTACACCTAAAACCGCCGAAATACACAAAGCTGCCATGATCGACCCATTTTCTACGCGCATCCACAGGCGCATGTCATAACCACAACCAACCGTCAGAGGGAAGTAGTGTAATTTTTGAAGTTCTTTGAAGCACCCAGAGAGAAGATTAGGGTAATTCCTAAAAATTAGCGAACATTTTTTTATAGTGAAAGGTTTCAGTTTCTTCAGGCATGTTTTAATATACGGCATTATGTACAGTTTCTTTGAAATAATTTTGCAAAATCAACAATAAGGTCTATTATTTCCATCTCTTTTTCTGCACTTTCAGACATGACATTGTATTTAGATTACAATTCTACTACGCCTCTCGAGACTAGTGTCATTAACACAATAACAGATACACTGCAAAATGGATGGGGAAATCCAAGCTCAAATCACACGTTTGGAAAAGCCGCAAAGTCTACGATAGAAAAGGCTAGGTGTAGCCTTGCTCTAATGGTCCACGGGCAGGAGAAGGAAATTATATTTACATCCGGTGGGACAGAGGTAATCCAGAATGCTTAATTAGTTCAGTAATAATTCGTGTTAATTAACCACTTCGGCGTTGCTTTTCAGTCAAATAATATGGTATTATTCAGCGTAGTCGAAAGCTACAAGAATTGGACAGGATTGCAGAAAAACGTTCCTTCACAAAAGCCTCATGTAATAACATCTGATGTGGAGCACGACGCCATTCTTTTGCCCTTGGAACATTTGAAAAATATGGGCAATATTGGTAATTATTGAAGCTTTATTCCCTAGTTATAAGTCACACCCTCATTCACAGGATTCACCAGTAGTCAAAACTAAAGTGGAGCTTCGATGTGAATGCATTAGCTTTGATTATGCCAAATGAAAGAAATGCTAAAAATGAGTTTACGAGTTGCTTATGTAATGTTTCTCTTCGTAAACAGATGTTTCCTTTGTCTCTGCTGCTTCAAGTGGATGCATTAAAGTGGAAGACGTTATTTCTCAAATTAAACCAAATACCTGCTTAATAACTATTATGTTTGCTAATAATGAAACAGGAGTAATAATGCCAATTGCTGAATTAGGAAGGTAAGCACTTGTACATGGAATATTTCAACGTTTGGGTGTCTACTGTGTAAAAGACTTTGGCTTTTGAACTATGGTCAGGAAACTCGATGATTCCTAGAAATTAACTCCAATTGGCATTCTGTTGGGAGTGTATATGGTACAAGAGGAACTAATGTATCCTCAGTGAAAGAAAGTATCCACAATGAAACAATATAGAAATTATAACTTTGGATGTTGAGTTACTTGGTGAAAATATAATTTCTATATTGTTCTATTATGGAATTCCACCTTGTCATAGGCTCCTCAGTGAATTGTAATGTATCCTCAACCATTTCAGCAATATATTAACAACAAAAGCAATTGACCCAGTTGAATTGACGGTTTGGATAGAGGTACATATGGAAATCTAACCTACATTTCTGTGACTGATGATGGTACTTACGTAATGAAACCGGTCGTACATTAAAAGTGTTTTTGTGTGGAAAAGACACCATTTAAATATGGAGTTCCACAAAATGGAGCCAAAAACAGTGTATTTTATTCTGTGACTGGTCGAGTTTCTCATTAGAAAGTAAATATTATTATAAATGGGCTTAATTTTCTAATAATACACATTCATACTCATTTCCTTAAATTTGAAAAATTTATTTGTCAGTGTTAAAAGTTTTTCTCATTGGGCTTGAGTTAATCATAATCAGGTTGCTTGCCCGACATTCTTTAAATCTTCTTCTAGATCCCTAGACAGATAAAAAATTGAATTGAAATCTTGAGTAGACTTGACTAGGTTAGCAGAAAGTGCCTCGCAAAAATTCACATATTCTGAGAAAGTGGAGATAAATGTAATGCCTACTCTGATGCTCAATTTTTTAAAATCCTCAAAGCACCTCAATTGAAGAAAAACATGTTTCTATCCTGTGATGATGAATGCTATTATTATTGATAGCCATTTCCAGAAAATATTTCTGTGGACACATTAAAATAAACATGTTAAAAGTTAATACCTCGCTTATAAATACTATTTATTTATATGCTGATTTTTGTTTCTGCGATTAGATCAATCAGAAAAATCAATGAAGAACGGGTGAAGAAGAACCTCTTTAAGATTTTATTCCACACAGATGCTGCTCAGGCCATTGGAAAAGTTCCGGTTAATGTGAAAGAATCTGACATTGATTACATGACTATTGTTGGACACAAGGTGGGTTATTCTTATTTTTGACAGTATTATGACTAGTTCTACATGTAAAGGTGACTGATTAAATTATGAATCATTGTTATCAGAAAAGAGATTTCATTTCAAAAGTAGAAACTGAGATACAAAAATATTTGTTGTTAAAATGGAATTTTAACACTTTATGTTATCATGTTTGTGCTCTTTATGATACAAACTTCTGTACTTGCCATTTCAAATGTGAAATTTTTATAAGATGAAACCTATTCACTTTCAATTCTTTATCTCTTTTTAGTATTTAGTTTTCTTGGCTAATAATATGGACCATTTTACAAGAAAAACTTTTATTTAATTTTTTAATGGTAAAATTAGAGGTGAAATTAGATTGAAACCTTATACTTGCGATTGATAAAGTAATAGCTTTGGAAGTTGAGTTATATTACTTTTATTTTCTGTTAATTCAATGATAACCTTCCATAATTCATAATTGTGAAATATCATCTAAATTATTATAGTTTAGATTTCTATTTCATAGTTTTATGGTCCTAGAATCGGATGCCTTTATGCCCGTAATATTGGTGTAGACACAAATCTATATCCTATGATCTTTGGAGGAGGCCAAGAAAGAGGATTTAGACCAGGAACAGAGAATACTGCTATGATAGCTGGACTTGGTAAAGCTGCCGAATTAGTCACAGAAAACTTGGATCGATACATGGGGTGTTTCAGAGACGTGAAACAGTATCTGTTGCAGAGTCTTAAGGTTGGTGTTATGCTTACATTAATCATGCTAGTGCCATCCTGTGTGGCACACAAGGTATTCCCCTTTGTTTCTAAGGAATGTGTACTGCTCCTTATTTGCATTCTTTTTCTATGGAATCATGTACTCCATAAGGAATGAGAATGCATACATTAGTTCATATATACAGTCGAAGAAATGGTTGGTAGTGATTAAAGTATGGAAATGTAGCAGTGTTCTTTGTAGATAGAAGTGCGCCCAATGTGATTAATGTTAAGAAGTTGGAAAATATTTCAATTGCCTTTGGAATTCCCCGCCATCTCTGTACTAGTTGAAATCAAAAACATGCCCTCAACTACACACTGAACTTGATTAAAAATCCACTCCACTGATTTCTGAAGTCCACGTGAATTGATGGTTAACCATTTGCTAATCCTACTGTTCAAGAGGGTAGTAGTTAAATATTGTTAGTGTATTTCAAAGTAATATCCTATATGATAAAATATTACAAGACCAACCAGGTTAGCCTTGTGGGTAGTGTGCTGGCCAGTTTTTTTTTTTGAATCGGTGGTGGGAAAATACGGTTATGCACCCCCAGAGGGAGTGTGGGACTCGACCGGGGTCTAGGAACCCCCGGCCCA
>WURS02000015.1:6156377-6166968 GCA_011762765.2 Rhinocypha anisoptera | reverse complement strand
TAAATTTTGTTCCGAAGGTTATCATATTCGAGACATCCCCCTTACGCTTATAACACCTAGTGGTTTGAAATGCTGGAGTTTCCTAATTTTTATATTCCTTACTCTTGTGTTTTGCATTAATATCCTTTCACTGAACTCTTTGTTATTGCATGAATGTTGCAGAATTTCAACAGTGTTTTATGCGTGCATATTTATTGACGTTCACCAAAATTATTTATTTTATTTACTAAATAATAAAACGTTTATTTACTTACCGCTTTATTATTTGTGATGTTATCTTTTGTAATTTGCAGATTGTCAATTTTAAGTTTCTCTCTGCTACATGGGAATCTAGACTTTCTGCCTGCACTGTTGTCTTTTTCGATCAATTATTTGTTCAAATATTTCACCTCCTATGCATTTATACCTGAATTTTTAAAAATGTGTCATGTAAACTGCCAATCATTATTATGCAATATTGATGAGTTTCGGGATTACTTCGTTGCAAACGAATTTGATGTCTTATGTTTATCTGAAAGATGGTTTAAGCCTAATTTACCAAATTCCATGGTCCATTTAATTAACTTTTAAGTCTTTTGTCATGACAGATCTGGCAAAAGAGGAGGTGGCATTGGTCTATTTGTTTGCCATAACCTATATGTCTCCATTCTCTGCACCTCCTCAGCCACAAAAATCTAAAACCAGAATTTATCATCGCCGAACTTCAACATATCAATGCCCCTAAAATATTAATCTGTGTTGTCTATTGTCCCCCAAAATGTAGTCTTTTGTCTGAATTCAAAGAGGCATCTTTAAGGTTTAGTCCCACCTTTAAGAATATAATAATTTTTGGTGACTTGAATATTGATTTATGTCGAAATGATTATTATAGTAATTATCTTAATACCTTTGTAAAATGCCTTAACGTCCACCTTGAACCATTTAGTTCCACTCACCATACTTCCACTAGTCATACTTTGCTTGACGTATGTGCAGTGGATGGCCCCGAAAAAGTAATTGACTCTACTCAATCTCCTGTTCCCATCCTCTCTGCCCATGACCTTATCCAAATCACTTACAAATATACCATAACGAGACCCTGTCCTCCTCCCTACACTTTCAGAGATTTAAAACCTGTTGATAGTGTTATGAGTTATCACGTATGAACTTGTCACAATTATTTACATGCAATAATATAAACACAAAAGTCGATATATTTAATTAGAATATTTTGAAATGTGTTGATATTCATGCACCTCTCCGTACTGTCATGCCTAGACGTTCTCCTGCACCATAGATAACTATGGACATTAAAGAAAAAAATAAAAGAAAGGGATAGACTATGCCGTTCCTTCATCTGAAGTCAATGTCCCTACATTTTTAAGCAATTTAAAAAAATAATAAATATTGTAAGTCAGAATACCAAATCAACCAAATGTGCTTTTTACCATTCCAAACTCTCTGTGTTATTTAATCATAAAGTAATTTGGAAGGAACTTCGAAATCTTGGTCTGCTCCAAGTTAAGGACAACTCTATCTGTCCACATATTTCTTCATACAAATTGAATGAATTCTTTCTTAAGCCTCCAGAATCTGATTTTTCATCTCAAAGTATCTCGCTCCCTGATTGGACACAAATATTTAATCCAAACAATTTCTATTTTAGTCATATATCTCCAGACTCTTCGAAGCAAAATACATCTTCTTCTCACAATCTAAATCAATGGGGTATGACAAAATACAAATGACTTATATTAAAAAAATCTCTCTGCCTTTTCACCAATAATACTGGACACATTCAATTTCTCATTGTCTCACTCCAGTTTCCCCGATGTGTGGAAAAGCAGCCTGGTCGAGCCAATTAAAAAAGTTAAAAATCCAAGTCTTCCTTCCCATTACCATCCTATATCTATTCTCTGTGGACTCTCAAAGTCTCTTGAAAAACTTGTGCATAAGCAAACCGTTGTCTTTCTTAAACTCCATAATTGTTTCGACCCTTTTCAGACTGGTTTTCGGAATGATGCACCTGATGATGTAACACTGTGGTGAAACCTAGCTTGAGAAAAAGAAGTTTATTATGTGGAATTGCAGTGTTGTTATTTTTTAATTGTGTAAACTACATATCATTGGCACACTGGATTTAGAGCAAAGTTATGAATGCATCTTAGTTTTCCACCAATTACATTTTTTCCTTCGAGTAGCTCCAAAAAAGGGGGGTCATCTCAGAATGTTTCGTCTTAGATGTGCAAATATGGTTATCTATAGTGACAATTTCCTGTGCAGATTTTGACATAGAATTTGTTTATGTAATTCACCAAAATCTATTGCATTTGTAAGACCCTACATTGAAATTTTACTTTGATATCGTCAGCTGAGGTCTATGCAGTGCTACAAGAGGCTTATGCAGATTCTGTCTTCTCTATATCAATGCTAGCAGATGCTTTTAAATGTTTGACGAAGGGAGACAATTTCAAAGGAAGGCCGACTAAAGATCCAGTCACAGCTCTTATGGAAGCAAAGATAAATATCGCCACTACCTGCTGTGAGAGAAGATCATTGAATACTATTTTTAGTTTCCTAGAGTACTAACGGAAACTAAAAATTTAATTGAATGCCAATTTTAATGGTGACAGAAAAATCGCAGGAGACTTTGCACACAGGGTTCTAAGATTACTCATATCTGTACAACAGGCATTCTCCAATGTGAAGTGTGTTCCTCATTCTCTCTATAATATATAGAATTACCCATAAACTGAACTTAGGAATACATATTATACATCTAATAAAACAATTACAGGAATCTAACACAAGGTAAGATTTACATATTGACTAATGGCATGGAGTAAACTACTGTGTAATATTCATTTAGACCAAGAACATTGTGGTAAATTACACTCTTTCTCACTAAATGTATAGGTATATAATTTAATACTGCCACATTTACCTTTTCTATAACTTAATATTCATAGAGAAGTATAAGGCCAAAACTCCTAGAACAGTAGACCTAAGGTCAATAGTATAATGTGTATTTTCAGATGTAACTATCCTGTTACATTTTGATGTTTTGATATCATACCTGCTGCCTCTTATAATTTTTAAAAGCTTTCCTACGCTTACCATGACATCTGTAGATGATGTGGTGGATCCATTCTCAGAAAACTGCAATCCAAAATAATCTTTCTCCACTAGTTCCAAATGTTGAAACACAAGTTCCAACAAGGCCTGACCCTTGGCGCGTTTCTGAAAGAAATAAAATGTTGACTCCTTAGAAAGAGAAGTGGGAGGACACTAATATACTCTTGATAAAATTATATTAATCACCATTGCAAATCTGGATGGAAAGAGCACTATGAAGCTAAAGTGAACTTAGTTTCGTGGAATATAAGAGACAGACACATGACGATAATAAGAGAAAGACAAAATAGAGGTATCTGATTGGCTCTAAAAATTAAAACAATTAACTTTCTACTCAGCTAACTGAGGCCCAATAATTTTGATAATTTGTAATGGAATTTTACCTAATGATATCAGTTTGGTTTTAACAAAATATTGAATGAAATATTACTACGCTTTATCTCGTTTTTCTGCTTACCTCAAGCTCAAAACACTGTTGCGAATCATCTAGAAAAACTACGGTTGCACCAATTGTTGATTTTATGCGTTTGTCTCGGGCCACTTCCGAGGCCCTTACGTTGTACGTGCCGCTTGAACCAGTGAATGCTCGTCGCGACACACTTTCGATCATCATGCCAAACTGGCCACTTCTCCGACCAACCACTACTTATCACACCATAAACAACTTCCCTCTTTATAAAATTAAGTAATGACCACTCGGTATCAAAATTAAACATGATACATGTGTACTATTAGCTAAAATCATATTCGATGAAAAAGCGTGAAGGCCCTTCCTTTCCTGGTCCACCTGAAAAGAGGACATTAATAAATTCAGTCCAAATAATATTGAAACAGGAGGAATCATAAACTATTTAAATGTAACTTTAAAAGCATGAATTATTTGCAGAATTTCTATACATCTTCCATACATATACAGTCCATAACAACCAAAAGACAACGAATTTCAGCAAATGATCATAAACTCACATGAATCCATTTATTTAAAGGAGTCTTGAGATAGATTATTTTCAAAGTTTAGGTCGTCCAACTGCCAAGCACTATCCTGGTGGTGCAAAGAAACAACATGAACTAAACATTAAGAAATAAACTAGACAATGTCTAAAAAGAATACAACTTACGTTCATCTTAGTACTTTTCGTAAACCATTAGTCACTTCCCTTCGAGAGGCGGGGTCTGTGAAACATGAAACACGATTAATAAAAATTTCTTCTGGAAATGTGCATAGATGTTATTTCAATTGCAAAAGAATGGGCTAGATTAATCCAATTGCATGCTATCACAGGGTGGATCAGGCAACACACAAAATTGGAGGTTGGTGCCTACCCAAATAAATTCATCTTCTCAACATGGCACAAACTTAAGTCAAATTTAAAATGTAAAACTAACACAAAACATCACTTCGGCTTCGCTAGAAAGGAACAGCGGAATTTTGAACGTCTTTCTCTACATTTGGACAATATTTCTGACTCATTTCCAATAATATCAACCAAGGCGTCCCATTGAAGAAGTAAAGATTAAAGTCGGCTTCAGCACGCTGTTCTTTAATTGTTGCTGTTCTTTTAATGTTGAGTTCTGCCGTTAACAAATAAATGAAATTCCATTACAAAAGTGAAGAGTGGTGAAAAAATCAAAGCAAATAAGCGAAATAAGTATTTATTATCACGAAAAGAAATCTATTTCGGTATATTACGATAGTATTTTGTTTTAATACTAAAAACGAGTAGTACAGACACGAAGATTTCATAGTCCGATCAGATAAGTTTTTACTGTTGTCGATGCAAAGCGCTGCATTACTTCAGGCCAATTGGTCTGAATAGTTTCATTGGCTTAATCAGTTTCATTATTTAGCAATTATAAATAGCCGGTTTTTAAACAATCTTATCTGGTGTATGAACAGTTTTTAGCTTATTATCCCATTTTGAAATTATTGCATCAATCTAACATTTGCATCTAAGGAAATTAAACAAAATATCAAGTCCAGAAAAACACCAAGGGAGAGAGAAATCTGTATTTCGTGTGGTGTTTGTATATAAGACTCGTATGTCCATCCGATAAAATTGTATTCTCATTTCTGGAAACAAACTATAATCTTCTGCCATTCTTGTATGCATTTGGTATGATTTCCAGTTGTGACAGTTATATTTTAATTTTAAATTGTATTGGTGATATAAAAAACGTTCCTTTCCTTCCTTGTTTATATAGTAGAAATCTTCATTCTCATACTTTGAATCTTCGTATTTTATAACCTATATTCATAACTGAATCAATTAGGGTTGTAATATATGAACGCAACGAATGTAATATCCAAAGTTCACTGTGTCAATCTAGAATGTAATATCCTTTTAATGATTAGGGCGTTACATCCCTTTTCACCCTTATGACTGGTTCTATAAAAAATTATTTTCGAGTGATAATTCGCGTATATTGCCAAGAATATATTTCGAATCTACTGCATGTTTTTTTTAATTGATTACAAAATTTTGAAAACTAGGTATTTATACAATTTTTTTCTTTCATATTTCTAGTTATATAACACATAAATAGTTATAAATATTATCATGAAATTGACCCACGCCAAATCCAAATAATTGATAATTCCGTCAAATACCATTTTTCTTCAGCCAATAAATTATTTATATGTACACTAAAATTATAGCTGTAATATATTAATTAATACGTTTTCGGAATTCATACCATCTGTGGCCAGATGCCGAAACGCGAACATCCGGTGCTACTTTCGAATGCCGAAAAGTTTTTGTTCTATAAATTACTCACAGAACAAATGAGCATCAATATGTACAACACGCGACACGTCGACCCTTTTCCGATGTGTAGTTGTCGGCTGGTGTTGGTTGTCCAGTTGTCTTAGCCTGTTGTCAGTTTGTGTTTGGATTATTGGTTATTGCCTGTAATTGCTGTAGCTGGCATGTCTGGAAAACAGAAAGCATTTACCAAGGAGGAAGAGCTCCTGTTGCAAGATTTCAGTAGAAATGTATCAACCAAATCCTCAGCATTATTTTACGGCAATGCCATAATTGTGTCTGCTATACCCATATGTAGGTAACTTTCGTTTCTTTTGGTCTGTAAACTTTTAGCTTTTTTCACAGAATTTTGAATCTATTTTATAGGGCTATTCTGGAGAATTCATATGATTGACTTATATTCCTCCACCATATTATTCATCGTGGTCACTTTGGTGAGCACTTATTTGGTGGCGTTCGCGTACAAGAATACAAAGTTCGTCTTGAAGCACAAGGTAATGGAACTGTGACATACTGTATATTTATTGTATAAAATACAAGATAAAATTTGTAAACACACAGTATGTTTGTAAAGGTTGCTGTAAAAAGGGAGGAAGCAGTAACCAGAGAGATGACGAAAAAGTTGGCTGAGGACAAGAAGATGAGCAAAAAGGAAAAAGATGAAAGGTGAGTATTGCCTCGCTTAGACGGGTTTGCAAAATAAATGCAATTGACTCTAGTTAACTAATATCTTTTGGTTTGGCCAATTTATTTTTTTAGAATTCTTTGGAAGAAAAATGAAGTCGCTGACTACGAAGCCACCACCTTTTCAATATTTTACAACAATGCCCTTTTCCTGGCGCTGGTGATTTTTACAAGCTTTTACATATTGAAAACATTCAGCCCAGCGGTGTATCCTTCTCTTGTAATAGTGGTAACACACTCGCCTAGAGCACTTATAAATATGTAGAAACTTTTAAAAGTGTTTTTAGTATTTAGTAAGATATTACTTTCCAATTTCTTTAAGTTTCGCATGAAGTGGAAGTATTAAAATTTCAGTCAGTCTGTTCGAATCGGATGTAGAATCACTTATAACGAAGGACCACTGTTTGGTACACTTTGCATAAAGGCAGCCTAAGTGTGCCAAAATTCAGTGATACAAATTTAATTTTTCATTTAAATAATTAGTCTTGTCAAATGACTTTCATCCACCTACTTTTGTGGGCGTTAGTTCAGGTATAGTGTTTTATAGTTTGTATGGTTTTTATATTACAAGTTCCAATTTAACATACTACCGACTAGCTATGAGAGTATTCTTTCATTCAGGAAAGTTCATAATAGTGAAAAAGTCATAGTAGTTCCTCTGGGGGAGTTTAACCCTCTTAGTTCCACTAAATCTGTCTGTTACCATCTAAAAATTAAAAGATTATAAAAGAATGTAATACTTTAGAAAAATATGCTGTGGTGTAAGTTTTGTGTAGATAACTTGTAATAATTTGAAATTATTTTTCAGAGGCATATAAATATATGTTATATGTTAAAAATTATTAAATCCCATGACATATAACCAAAATACACCACTGTAATACATTAGCTGCTATTCTGAATGGAATTGCTCCACATTTTGTGGCTATTATTTCACTGATTGAGCGATAATTGCACCATTATGCTATATGCTATTCTGAATGTGGAAGAGCAATAATAGCTACACCAGAAGAGTGATAATTGCTCTTCGGCGCCATTTTAATTTCTAAACGGCATATTGAGTCCCTCTGGTGAGAGAGATTATTGCTTGTAGTCTGAGATTGCGTTATTGTGATCAACTGATTTCTCCCATGGTAAAACGGTGCACAGCGCAGCTTTCCATCGTTTTTTTATTAAATCTAGAAGAAAATGACAGGAGCAATGTATCTCTTTGTTTGTGGTTTCTAATTTCCACTATAGCATCAAACTGTTTCTTTCACACTCCCACTAAGGCGAAAGCTTACAAAGCAAACTTTGACATGAAATATATATCATGTCAGTTTTCCAAGTGCCACAACCACAGGGCATAATCTGAACCTGTGCCATGCAGACAATGTCTATCCATAAAGCAAACAAAATTTCTCGAACAGTGTCATGCATTACGAGGGTGTTCTGAAAAGTTTCTGACCCAACAAAGATAAAAGTCATTTTTCTGAAATTTTTTTTTATTTTTCAACATAGTCTCCTTTAACTCTAGTCTAAGTCTAGTAACTCTAAACACTTCTCCCAGCAATGCTCCCATCTCTGTAACCCGTCCCAAAAGTATTCGGCATTTTTCTCTGCAAAATAATTGTTCACGAAGGTGATTGCCTCTTCATTTGACGAAAATCTCTGTACTCAGAGAGCAATTTTTAGATGAGGGAACAAAAAGAAGTCGCTTGGGGCTAGAACTGGTGAGTAAGGCAGATGGTCAAGCAGTTCAAACTGTAATTCATGGATTTTTGCCATGGCAACCGCTGAGGTGTGAGACAGTGCATTGTCTTGGTGAAACAGGATTTTCTTTTTCTGAAAATGTGGCTGTTTTTCCACAAGTTCGGCCTTCAGATTGTCAAGTAATGATGCGTAGTATGCTCCCGAAATCGTTTTTCCTTTTTGAAGATTAAAAAAAACCACAGTTATCAACCTGATGGTTGCTATGTTAAGTGAGAGTAGAGCTCACCTAGTACTAAGCCCATGGCGCGTGGAAATTCACACATCAAGGTAGAGGGGCCAGTTCATTTCCCTGTGCCACCTGTGGTTTCCTACGAAGATGTGGTACCTGAAAAATCACTCTGCTTGGGTTTAGCTGGAGGTGTCCGGAGGGTCGTCACCATGTCTCGAACCCGGGTACCCCAGTCAGTAGTCAAGCACTCTACCCACTGGGCTACCACGACCTAGTTTTTCCTTTTTGAAGACAATCGATTAAAATAACTCCATGACTATCCCAAAAAACAGTCGCCATCACTTTCCCAGCCGAAAAAGTTTTTGTTTTTTTTGGAGCCGGGTCCCCCCTGTGCAGTCCACTGTTTGGACTTTATTTTTGTATCGGGCGTGTCATGGTGTATCCAAGTTTCATCTACAGTAATTAATCGGCGCCAAAACTCTTATAACCTTCTCCTTTCCTTTCCTCCCCCGCTGGTACCTGTCTGCATCGCGAGCGAGAATAAGTGACGGCAACCAAGAATCCTCCAAGGACATGATCTTGGAGAGAGTTTAGAGAGAGGTTTTGTCGACAAATGATTTTGGTGGAGAATGTAATCCTCGCAGCGAGGAACTGTTTTATGGATATCTGATTTTGTTTCAGATATTCGATAAAACATTCGATGTTCATAGGTTTCAATAGTCGTTTGCTTGTCGGAGCGTCGTTCCGTGTATTATCCAAAGTGCGTCTGGTTCGAAATTTCACGATCTCTCCTTACACCACGGAAGAAGTCTAATTTTCACGATTGCATTAACTTCCTTACTTAAACAGTAAGCCTTTCTAGCATTAATGTGTGCGTTTTGCAAGTCATAGGCTCCGGTCGGAGCTGTTGAAACTAATAATCTTTTTCGTAAATGCATTGTGTGAATATATTCTTGTTCAAGTAAGATATGGTACTTTCCCGGCGATTGAAGTTTACAAAGTTTTCTCGGGTTTTCCCGTGAGGGAGTCCATTTTAGCCGACGTTTCGACCCTCGAGAGTCTCCTATGTCTCAGCAGACGGTCAAGAAAATTAAAATATTTCCTTTGAAAAATATATGTTCTTCAGTACGACTGGAGTACGATACAATGCAATGATAGGATTTATAAAGTAAAATACTGTACGGCTCGTAAATACTCGTAGTTGTAAATAAACTTTCAAAGTCGTAAGATTTTAGTTGATGTTATTAATCTTATTTTTGCCACTGGTGACTCTATGATCACTTTTTTCTTAAACTCCAATTACAAGCCTTTAATTTTTGAAAATATCAATCAGAGGTTAATTTGTACTCATTTTCAGAAATATGTACATTTATTCAAGACGACGTTAAGGGAATACTGGAAATGAGACTCTGCTTTTGATTGAAACTTAATTATACAAAATTTATGAAGAGAAAACAAGAGAAGATTGGAATGTAGCTGTCCTGGTCACTCCATCACACTGAATGACAGCAGTTCTTTTCTTCTGTTTTTCTCTTTTCTTCATTTCTGCGTAATCACTGGACAATCAAAGGGACACGAGTTACCTCTAAAGTTAAATAAAATGGGGGTTTTTATGATTTAAGACAAAATATCTTTTGAAATAAACTTTCGAGGAGTTTAATAGAGGTTGATCTTATTCTGATCTAATATATGACGTTCTTGTGGTAACATATTTGGTAATTTATGAAATTTTATGATTACATTGTAGCTATAGTATAGCTACAATGAAATCATAAAAAGTATTAAGTATTATTTAAGTTATTGTTCAGTAGATTTTGGAGGAGAAGATTCTTATGACTTATAATAAAATATAATTTCTCAATTTAACCTAGTAATTCCTCTCGGTTTAATTTCAATCGTTCTATTTTATGTGATAGGGTGCTAAACGTTATTTCTATTTGGTTTACAATGGACCATAAACCATTGTTAATTTATTGGGGAGTAGAGATTTATTTTTCCGGGATATAAGCTCCAGTTTCAGATAGTTAAGGATCAATTTCAATAGGAAAATAATATTAGTAGTAGTATTTTTGTTTATAGGGTGCTTCGACGGCTAAGGTCATTTTGCACC
>WURS02000015.1:6140770-6156277 GCA_011762765.2 Rhinocypha anisoptera | reverse complement strand
CAGGGCACGGGCGATCTTGGTCACACAATCGAATCTTTTTACCACTTCGTGTTTGGTCAGGATCCTAGCGATCTTTTCGGAGGTATTCTAGGAGCTTTTCGTATTTTTTAACTTCTCGACACTTTGACCTGAAGACGCTAGCAGGATGGCTAGCGAAACTGTTGTCACCACAAGTCAACAAACGCTGCGAAAACCTTCGTACCAGTGATTCTTGTAGTTTTTTGGTTTTTATTTATTAAATTGTAATCAATCAAATGTCAAATCATATTTGGCTGTTTTTGGATAAATGAATAGAGCAGAATTAGGGGCAGTTACCTTATCAATCCTATCAGGACGATTTGTGGCTGCCACTATGGTGACCTGAGAGAGTGGGGTGATGCCATCCATCTCAGTCAACATCTGAGCCAGAACCCTCTCCTGCACCGACGACCCGCCAGAGCCTCCCTCCCGAGATGACCCTCGCTCCCCACCGAGTGCATCCAGTTCATCAAAGAATACTATGGCTGGCGCCACTTGCCGTGCTCGATGAAAGAGCTCGCGCACCGCCCTCTCCGACTCCCCAACCCACTTGCTGAACAACTCTGGCCCCTGCATCATAAGTGCATGAGCACACGCAGACCAAAGAACAAATAATCAAAACTCATAAAAAAGGCCATGGAAACAGACAATTCTTGAGACATAACTGAGAACGAGTCGGTCACTACATTTTTTTTCAGTTCATGGTACCATTTCAGTTTTTCTCAAGTTGTTCTCGAAACTTGGTACCGGCAATGGACCTTCATTTTCTATAGTTCTTAATTCTAGGCAGTGGTATTTATATTCAAAGACAGATACTACAAACTTACGTATGCTTAAAGGTCGTTGAGTCCAATATTTATGGAAATTCACTTATACAATTAACTCCTAGAAAGAGTGAAAAAAATTTGAAAATCTTAATATATTAAAGAGTAAAATTAAAAAAACACTTTTGCACACAAAGTTAACTTACTCAGTTAATGAATTTCTCAATGACATGAGTTTATAACATGTAGCCGACAGTACCTGTATCTATTTAAATCGATGTGCCTTGTATAATACATAATAATCTTCGGACATATTTATAACTCCACTACAGGAAATAGTGCAAGCATATCTTGCTGGATGCATTTTCACCCATGTGAATGGGTGAATTGACATTCCCATTATTTATTATGAAAACATGAAATAACCACATACAAAGTATAATGATACCCTTAGCTAACAGGCGAACCAGCTGATAAAGATATTTTTCAGAGTTTTGAGCCTTGGCAAATGAATTCAATTCCACTAATGAAGGTTTTAGTGTATGTGCATACTAGCATTATGCATCCACATTGTGAACTGAATTTTTGTGCTGACCTTGATCAGAATCACTGTCACTTGAGTCTGGTAATTTATTTTTACTCCAGAATCAATAAATTTTATGAAAATAAGCTAAGTAAAAATGGAAATATTTATTATATTTTTCTCATAAGATACACTGATATTATGGTTTTTGTAAGACTTAAGCGACAATTTTGACTAATAAATGGGATTCTGCAAAGAATTACCTTTCTGATATAGGCTTCTATAGTGATCCATTATGTAACGGTGAATGGCTTTTAGTTATCTGCTGCATTCACTATAGTTTAATACTCGTTCCAGATAATATCATCAGTTCAAGGTGGTTCCAATGAGTTGAGTCAAAAGAGTATTTATTTTCATTGGTCAGAATGGGTAAATGAATAAATAAATAAATAGATAAACAAAAACAATTGATCATGGAACCCCATTTAGGATTGGATTTAGGTATATTATGATTTTTCTTTGATGTATTCTGATTGGCTCTTGGCTTGCAGCTCCATTGTTTGTCTACCAGAGTTCTGCAAAGGGCAGACTCAACCAGGCTGGGAATTTAAACGCATTGAGCATCACGAGATCGGGTTAGGTCCGATTACCTTTGTGCTAAGTCTGCTCGTTTCAGGGAAGTCTGAGTCCAATTGCAGCCTGGTTACAGATGCAGTTGGATCTGCGCATACTTAGTTAAACAGTAGGGTAGCCCACACTTTTGAATTGGTTTTATGTGTTTCATCCTTGGTATAAAAGACTATACTGTGCCACTGTAACTGGCCTAGTGCTGTGTGTGAGCATTTAAAAAATATAAAAAAATCCAAAAATACTTTGTGGCTATGGGATTTCAATGCTTCAGGCTACTCTTTCTGTCTGAATCTGAAAGATTTCCTGTCTTGGTCAATGTAACATTTCCCACAAGAATTGGACCCAGCTGACTCCTTTGCGGACATTGTGTGAAAGCTTGTCGTTGTCCTTGGGAAGCAGGCCATGAATTATCTTGACCAAGCTTTATCTTGACGTGACAGTGAACTGGAAAAGGATACTCGATATCTTTTCTGTTGAAATTGCTGTGCATGGAATCATAGTGTAGACACCCAATTCCCTGTCCTCCTCAGTCCTTTCAGGATCAAAAAAACCACTTTCTTCCCTGGAAATTTCCTTGGTGGCAGTGTGGTGGATCACCAGAAGCCCTCCAGCACCACACAAATTATCTTTGTTAGCCAAGGTATCACCGTACTTGTTATGTGGCTTTTTCAAGTCTGATTTGGATAGGGGACAATGAGTGCAACACATAAACGTTATAGAGTCAGGTGAGATGTGGTGGAAACGATCCATAATCTAAGAAATAAGTTACAAAATTTGCAATTTCCACTTTAAACTGGAAATTGCAAATTTTGTAACTTATTTCTTAGACTCGAACACATGATCAAGGTCAAGTCACTCGTAGTGTAATACTGGTGATCGGGTGTTAGCAACTGCCCTACAATATCTTTAAGCTACCTTTCAAGTGAAGTGGACAGGTTTCCCAATGTTTGTCGACATATTGAGAAAAGTGAGGTTGGATAATGCAATGTAATTTAGATAACAACTAGAATTCTTCAGTTCTACATAATGGCGAAAAATTAAATCACGTGACCTCAAATCATTTCAGTCCTTGCTTACGACTGCTGTCAATCGAGAAAGAGACCCCATGTTGCCCTGTTATATGCATCATCCACCCGCTGGCCCTAGAGGGGAGTGCGACGTGGAATAATATTAAGAAGACAAGTGCCATTTAAAGAGGTCATTTATCGGGTGACAAACACGCGAGAGTCGATAGTGGGCAGGGTGCATTTTGAAGTGCGCCTTGATTTCGAGGCACGAGTAAAGTGTGACGAGTGATCTCTGCGCTTGTCGTGTGAAGTGAAATACACAACTGAAGAAGATGTCGAATACGAGCACCAGTGATGTTATTCAGAGGGACATCCTCCGTAATAAGTATCGTGTACTTCTCTCTTTTCTCATGGCAATGTTCTTATTTTGTTTTTAGTTTCAACTTTGACACAACATTTCCAGCTCCCTACGAAAATCCTCCCCTTCAATGGGCTCTCGCACTACCAATTAACCTACGTACGTAATCGATCTGGAGGCGTCAATTGTCATTCAATCGAATAAATAGTAATTTGTGGTACATTATGCAACCCACTCAGCTTAAAATGAGTCAGTAAATTTTACATGAAAAATTATTTTGTTGAGGTGCATGTTATCGTTTCGACCTGACTTTGTGCATCATGTGATAACCGGAGTTTCTAAATTATTTCGGGAGAATCATGGCCGCAGTAGCTATTCTATTGACATGATTTTTATGATTCACACCGTGATATCGTTCTCCTATTTGATTCGTTTGTGAGTCAGGTCTCCTACAAACCTTTCCTTAAATTTCAAATAGGGAGAACAGTTTATTATATGTTCTCTATCGAAGTAGAATACATTTACTTAAGTGATTTAGCTAAGAATGACATTAGGAAAAACAACCAACATAGTTTAAATTTACTAATGGGATATTTGAGGAAACTCAACCCTGAATAAAAAATTCCCGTACGAATTTGAATTATTCCTTCGGTAAAGATATCTCTCTTGTTTCCTGTGATAAATACCCAGCCATTATTCAGATGCAACGACAAACACAGTTCATCCTTACACTCGATGAAACTTCACTAACCTTTGGTTTCACCACTCGGTCATTCGTCAGATGACTCCCCCCGTACGCTCTCCCGGGTGAGGGGGGATTCTGGATGCCCATTGAGTACACAACAGATAATGCCATGAAAATGAATAAAGAGTCGTAGGTTTTCTTTTTATTTGTGGTTTCTACTGTTTCTTCACCGGTGGATTTATCACACAGATGTCTTAAAGGTTGTAAGTCGTGATGTAATTTAATCGTTCATTATATTGGACAGGATTTAATTGAAAAGTTAGTGTATTAGATTTCATGTGCTTTCATTTTGAAGGAAACTGACTCTGAACACTTTGCAATTGACTTAACATAAAAAGACGGAAAATGACATTACATAGGTAACCATAAAACACATCCTGAAATCAGTCCCTTGAAATGAAATACTTAAGTATTTCATTCGTCAATTGACGGTCAACATTAAAGTTTCTTCAAAATTTCAAATTTGTCAAGGTAAATAAAGTCACGAAAATCGTTAAACTATTTTCTTTGTAAAAAGTAACATCATTATTTATAAAAAAAATAAATACCTAAATAATAGATTAGAATATTTGTATCCTGCAATCACTATATGGGTTATAATACTGCGCTAGTGATTGCACAATTAAGATAAAATGGTGCCCTTCATGCCAAGTGCAGAAACAAAAATCTGTAGACATTCTCTTAATAACAATTTAGTTATAACTGTTGCACACTACTACAAAAATTTTTCTCAGCTAGTTATAAATGAGTTAATTGTTACTAGATAGTGATTCATATTCAATATTAATAACTTTCAATTGTAGATAATCAATGTAAGATAATATTTTAGATTTGATATAGTTTTTCGAAATGTAAAGGAAACATTTCGCATTAATATCAATTCCACCATCATGCGATATCTTTGCTTCAGTCCTCGGTTGGACAAAATGGAATGGAAGCACGGAGGCTGCAAAAACATTGTGGAATTCCATTATGGAAAGAATGCATTGCAGAAATTATACCGATTAAAACATTATTATTTCTACGGAATTTTCAAATTATTCTTTCCTTATCCTAAAATAGGATACTCATTATTTGGATCATGATAATTTTGAAATAAGATACTCCGCATTTTGAAGAAGTCTTCTACCAAAAGCTAAGGCTGATAATCGTAAAAAAAATTCTGATATTTTCTAGAACATTGTAAAGTGCAATCACGTAGTTGCCTTTGATATGTAACGCCATATTCATGCAATTTTATGAATATCCATGACATGCAGGCAAACAAATTAATCACTTGCATTTAGGCATACCTCTTATAAAGAACTTTTGTGTAGAGAACTGAAGCATAAGATAGAAAAGTACATGGAATACTCTCATCTCAGTTAAATAAGCATGAATGGTACATATATATTAAAAGAAAGTATTTGGAAATAAGGGCATTATTCCGCTGAACATATACACGAATAAATCTGGGGAAAAAATTCGGCATACAATAGAGTAACATTAGATGCGAAGTACGAATAATATAATATGCATCCTCTCATAAAATCTAAAAAGCATTTAGTGATTTTTATTAAAACGATCAATAATTGCTTTAAATATAGCAACTATGAACTATTTAATTATCTTTTCGTTTAAGGGATAAAATTCTCCCTCCTTTTCACTGGGTTGATTGGCCAGGTGTTCATAAAGGTATCCATCCTCATCACATTCTCCTACCTGTTCAGTATCTTTGGGGCATCTATGGGATATTTAATGTCAGAAGAAGGTTTCTAAGGTTCAGTTTGTTACAAAAAGATGATTCTTTGTTGAGGTCTTTGCCTATTAATTCTTTGGATGTCTGCCCCACACATTTTATGCATCGTCATTATTGTGGTCGGAGCTATAAATTTGCCTCAGAGCTAATCATTTTTGTTTGCCATTTAGTATTTTGTCAAACATTGACTCATTATTGCCATTGACTACAGTCATTTCTCTGATAGTGGGCTATTACTTATTGAATTCTTCAGTTGTCAGGGAGATGCTATGTGCACTATGCAGCAGGCTGTGTGATGGTGCAACTTTTGGGCTTGGTGCATGATTGGAAGATATGTGAATGACATGGTCTCTGTAAGTTGGTTTCTGGTAGATACTGAATAAATTCCATCAATTTTTAATTCATATAATATGGTCCAGAAAATTTGATATTTTGGGTCATATTAAATATTCACTGTCATTTTTATATTGTTTTTAGGTAGTTAGTGAGATAAAGTTCATGAGTTATCTTTTCGTCCCTGATGCAAAAATGCACAGAATGTCATCAACATCAAAGAACTAATATTGTGCATACCATATTCACCCTAATAGAAGTCAACCCTGAATCTAAGATAACCCATTATTCGGATGACCTATGAAAGAAAAAATGCATCATTTTAACCTTATCATTGCAGTAATGATGTTTTTTATCAAATATTTATTTTTTCTCCATATTTTTAATAAAATTACATTTTGGCATGAAATATCACAGGGTATTTTAAATACAACCATTCAGCTTTATAAACAATTTAAAACATTTAACCCTGCTAGGGCAAGCTGATGCAACTGGGTGAGGTGAGCCTCTCAGGTTCACTTTTGCTAAATATGGTAGCCCACATAAATTATAACACAATTATGTACTTTATAATTATTCATTATAATAGTTATACTGTTTAGGTTTCCTTAAATTCTTTCACAGTAAAACACAATTATATAATTTATTAATTTCTGCTTTTGTTTACAGTAATCACACATATGACTGTAGTAGAACGATGCTCTTTAGATGTTTTTTTTTTCATCTCTTACAAAATTCATTTTGTATCCTATTCTTTTTGGATGACACTTATAGGTGTTGCTTTCTTCTTTGATTCATGGTTTCATTAGCAGTGAGTGTATTTGCAGAATTAGTAAATAATGCCACATTGCACTGCAGGTTACCTCTTGTAAACCCAAATTGCTCCTAGATTGAATTAAGAGGCATTATCAAACCTTCGGTAAGTGAAATGAGAATTATCCTCTTTTACTCATTTTTATTATCATTCCATTTAGGATTCAGATGGCAAAACACAGTGTATGCTCCAATAACACGCACATTCAGTCCATTCATGAAGTAAACGAAGGGTCAACGATTTGATTTTCTTTTACAAAAGTATTCATGGATAAGCTTGTCTAAAGAGTAAACTCCTCCCTGTGTACCATTCTGTAATGTGTAATGATATCTGGATCACCGAGATTAACTGTGGGGTGGTGCATTGCTGACAAGAGAGTGACACTTTTTTCCTTTTTTGAGCACAAATGATGCAGTGTGGCATCCTTGGTGAACCTGTATATTGAGGAATTCACTCCTCTAGCTCAGCTGGGAAGAAATTGATCAGGAATGAATCTTTTTTTTCTTACAGTATCTACTATTGTTAAGGAATTTGACAGAAGAGTTTCAGCTTATTCCAGATCTGTGAAATAATTATCTCAAGTAAAATTGTGGTTTGCTCCATTAAAAATTTCTGTCAGCAATAAGACGACTGATGATCCCAAATGATATGCCCTTCTTTCAACCTTAATATAATATACCACACAAAGGATAGAAAGTATTTGAGTCACAAAGCCACCAAATTTTCATTTCGTATGTATCAGGTTTCGAAGACATATTTTGCTCGAAAGAACACCAATTTCTCATCAATGGTCAACTATAGTTTTATGCTTGACCTGGAATATAGCATATCCTCAGTTGAGAATTTATTTCTTCCCATATATCACGAATTGGATTCATATCTCCACTTCCACACTCATTTAGCATTTTTCTGTCATCAAACTGCAAAAATCTTAGGAAAAGTTTAAAACTATTCAGACTCATTGTAGCTCTGAAAATGTGAGGTCCATATATTTTCTCTCAAAGTGATTCATAATTACAGCAATTTGATTTCAGATGACAAGCAGAAAAAAAAGACCAAAGAATAAAAACATTTCTTTTCGATTGCATGGCTTCCAACATTTTTATACAGAGAATTGCTTGCGGATGCGTTCAATTTCAATGTTTGTGAATTTTACAATTGGATCTGTCATAGATGTAGTCATGAAAAGCATGAATGACTTATGGGCTCCTCCAATACCATAACATGAGGGAGAATAATCTTACTCACTGAGGTCTGGTGTGTTAATTGTGTAAGTGCATGCAAGAACTAGAGCTCCTTAGTTTCTCTATTTTCATAGTCTCCTGCTTTCTTCACTGCTGTGAGGTGCATGATGAATAAATCAATAAAATTATCTTCTAATTACAGTCATCATCATAGGTGTTCAATCCATAAATTGGTTTCAGCTCTAGTAATTAGACCTTATCACCTCTTCATTAAATTAATATTAAATAGAAAATTATTTTTCTTGGTCCAAATAAGCTCAATAAAATTAAGGCATAGAAGGCAGAATAACTTTGTTGAAGTCTGGGTGTAACTTTATGATTCCATGTGGACAATGATAGTATATATTTATCTGTTTTAATTCTAATAAGATACATTTAAATTACATGTTGTTGGTGAGTGGGTCAACCCTGGCATTGTCCTTATTGTGATATACTAACTTTAAAATTGATTGCCTAGATGTAAAACTGTAGAAACTATCAGTTATAATGTGAATAATTTGATACTTTTTGTACATCCTGCTTTGATTTGGTGAGGAAAACTCATGTGGTACAAAGAAGCATTAATATTAAAGGAAAGCACTGACATATTTGTCAGAGGTTATGAGATGTTTCCTTTTAAGGACGTGGAGAGATCATTCCGCATGCTTGTCAGAAAATTTAAGTAGTTGCCTTTCTGTATGTATTCTTCAGAAACCTGTACTTTCTCCCTACCCCATAATCATCTACAATAGGCACCTCATTAAATTTGACACAGTGACTGAATAATGGTTGGTGTATATTATAGTTCTTAGAATTTATATCAAGGATAAAAAAATACATTTATTTTGACCAGATTATTGAAAAAAATTACCCAGCTGGAGGGTTAAGGAAGCTTATGTAATATATTTTATTATTGGAGGCACATTTGTTCTTGTTTCTGAAATCCAAAATTGCTTTTATTAGGGTAGGAGAAGGTATTTTTGATTTGAATAAAGTTGTATTTATTTAAGTTAGGTATTGAACATATTATGCATTCAGTATGAATGCATTTTTTGCATTTACTTCCACTTTTTAACATTGAACACTTTCAATATATTATACAGTTTTGTATTAAATAGATAGTCATAAATCACAATTTGGTGGCATTTGATAATATTACAAATGTTTATTTTTAAAATAATTATTTAATTATTAAGGTAAAATAGATAAGACCACTTCAATTTTTGTATCGCAATATTGTTGTATAAAGTCATGCTTTCCTTCAACATAATTCATTCTTGATAATTCATGTCCAATAAAATATGTACAAACTAATTTGAAAATAATATAACATATAAAAAATCACAGATAACCAGATGTACACATATATGTACAGTTCATCGTCACACAGGAAATCCTTAACTTATGCACAGGATTTAATGTCACCCAATAGTAGGCTATAAGGATGCAATTAAAATTGCATTTTTGTTTTCATATCATTATGACTGATTCATATAACTTATAATAATTGTACTCTAAATTTTGAACCTCACAGACCTAATGTATTGCCTAGGCAGAAATACAGGCATATTTTATCTTGTATTTCAATGCATATAATCAGACAGTTTTAAAAAAATATTCCATTTTGCAGGACTTCACAGGTGGCATGATCATTCAGTCTCATGTACAGTGATTATCTTCATGATAATCCTGAAAATTTATTCATTGTCCTCCTGTTTCAATTTCTATCAATTGAGTCTCCCTCCTAATGCTTCCTCTCGTTCTGCTGTCCCTTGGGGTTGGGGGAGGGTGGGAGGTGGGGGAGTCTCTCTCTCTCTTGGTTGCTACTACTCCTGCTGGTCCCGTGTATTTTATATACTTCCCAGATTGGCCAATAAAGTGTGTGGTGGTGACTTGTGATCAGACAGGTGTTACGGTGGTGACAGTCTCTATATCCCCGATCGACTTAACTCGCCGGTGGTGGTGGTGGTGTAGGCGTTGCAGCCTCTGTGAGGATGAAGTTGCAGTAGAAGTGAATGATGATGAAGATGAAGAGGGGTTGTTGTGAGGGGGCAGTGGGGGCGGCAGGGGGGAGACTAGCGACAGAGATGAGGAGGATGATGGGGCAGTCTCTGGAGAGGGTGATCCTAGGACCAAACTGCCTCGTTTGCCCGTGTACACGCTAGATGAGGCTGACTCTCCAATGTCATAATTTCTGCTGTTAACATGATGATCTTGTTTCGCCTTTAATCCCAATGCTTTGCTCAGGGAACCCTGAAAGTTACATTTTCAAAGGAAAACTTTATCAGAACTCTTGAGGACACCAATTACAATTCTCAATGGAAGGCATGTTATCTCAATTGTTCAGGTAAAGCAAGGTGAGTGGGTGAGACCATCAGCGAGCCATGTGTTTTGACTTCACTTTGGAAGTGAGCCATGCATGCAGTTCAGCATATATTTTTCATTTCGGGAAAATATATATTATGCATTTTCATACCTGTGAACTTCTCCATGTTGAGAACTGGAAAATGGGGTGCATAAAAAGAGGTATTTGAAAGATGTACATATGAAAATAATTTACAATTAAAATTACAGATATGGTTAAAAATATACTTAACTTTATTTTTACTGACAATGCTACAATTTCTTCATAAATGTGGACAAATCAACTACCTACTGTAGTTCAGTGGTCATGCATCTATGTTAATATTAAAGTTATACCAAGAGTAAGAAAATAATAATTTGTGTTGAAAATCATTTTGGTGAAGAATGTGTGAACTAAATGTGCATCCATAAAACAAATTTTATCTATAATTGTATCATCAAAATTACACTATAGGTTCCAACCTTTTTAAGATTGAGCAGACTGTAGGCCTTGTGTGTTTCAATATCCCCAATTGGAATTGCATTGGTGAAAAATGAAAATCAGTTAGTTTACATAAGGATAATCTCACCATATCAATTACAGTAATATTATTGATTTACAAATATTTTTATGTACAGATAGTTTAAGGAAAAATATCAATTTCAGAAAAATGAAGACTTTGAAAATCAAGACTTCAGATACAACCTTACCACATGAAAGTTTACAAATATTAGCATTATATGACATTGAAATTTGAAGTTATTAATCACATTCTTCCATAATGATCAGAGATATGATGGCAGAATTTATAACTGCAGGATGATTTTAGTAGAGTGGGTTAGTAGAAGTACATCTAAAATGACAGGTATATTTCATTGATCATAAATGCAGGATGAAAAACTTGGCAGTATTTCAAGCTGATTTGAATGCATCTACCAATGAAGGTTACATAAATTAAATTATAAAAATGAAAGAAGCATTAACATTCTTCAAATACAGCAATTTGCAGAGCATAAATAAATATCTACATTCAATTTAAGGAAATGGATGACCAAAGTAACATAATAATCTGCACAATGGCAAACGGTTCTACCAAACAAGGCTCTGAGACGCATAGTATCAAAAATATATCAACAATTCCTGGTAAAAAATTGTATAAAGAAATAAAATGTTATCTAGGAGCAAATAAAAGACACCCAAGCATTACTCAACCAACTTTCCGGGTTAAAAATGTTGGACTTTCTTACTCTTAGGCTTGCTCGACGGCGGTCCTTTTCTTTCTCCCTTATCACCTCGTAGTCTTTGTGATCCCTGCCTCTAAAGCCCCCTCCTTCCCCCTCCATTGCCATCACCACCTCCCCTTTGCTTCCCCCAAGACCCAATCTCAACCCAAAGGATTCCCTTTGTGGAAGGGGAGGTGGGCATTGATTCTCATTCGACCTGGAAAAGCTCCTTCCAAGGCTGCCCCCTGATGACAGCTTGGCTCCAAGCTCCACCTTGCTTGACCTCACAAAGTGCTCAAAGGCAGCCCTACAGACGGGAGTAGTTCAAGGGAAAACAAGAAGGATTGCCAGGAGCCAGAGTTGGGAGTACGGGGCGGGGGAGGGGGGGTGGAGTTGGCAGTTTCCAATAAAAGAAAAAAGGAAAGAAAAAGAAAAATAAATGAAGCTGAATGGAATAACTAATAAGCAATTATATCATAAAAAACTGTGCAACTCTATTTGTCCTCTAAAGCAATGAAGAAAGTTTGGAGGAATCATTTTGATTCTTTTTTTCCCTCTTGTGAGACGCACGTGTGCGAGACATAATCACTTCAAACCCTTAGATTTTTTGACAGAGCAAAAAAAGCTTTTGTGCAGTCTAAATGGCAAAACAAACAATAAAACGTAAACAAAGCCCATTTAAGAGAAGCAGTAATTAATCCACGAGGATTTAGATCTCATTGAAGTAGTACAAAAGAATTAAAAAATTAAGCATTGTTTGTGCAGTAGGGAAATTTTTGAAGACTAACATGAAGAAGGTTTCTAAATGATTATCTCTGTGATCAAAGTATATATTTTAGCGAATAGAACATGTTTTCTTTCACCTTGTATTGATCAATTTATAACATTGCACTTCACAACCCAACATTTATTGGAAGACTCTCAGAATTCAAAATATGACAACCATCTCCACTTCTTATTAACAGAATCAGCAAAGGCTCCTCTTATTAATCTCAATACTGTACATTATTATACACATTGTTTAATAAATTTTGGCCACTCACATTTTACATTACAGTTGAACCAATAGGGGCGTTTTGTATAAAATATGCAATAAATGCTTTCCATCCTTATTTTTCAGCTAAATATGTACCTCACATCTAAAACAATGGCTACAGCACAAGGAACATAATAGATAATACCATCAAAATATTTTGACTTCCCTTGATTCACAAATTATCACTTTTTTTTAATTTTTTGGTCTCCAATCCATATTTTTTCATCCCACAATTTTGAAGTCGCAGGTCAATGGTAAACAACGTCAAACATGTTAGCGTATGATGGAACCATCTAACCGTCGGCCCCGTACAGCATATTCCCCACTTCCTCTTCCAACCTCGTCTCCTTCTCCTTCCAACCCCAGTCTTTCAACATCTCCCCTTCCCTCATCCTCCTCCTCATCCTCCTGCTGCTGTTGGCGACGTTGGCACTCTTCAATCTGACAGAAGAGGACGTACCTTGCAGGGAGCACCAGAGCTTCAAGTTCTGCTGTTAGGTGACGGCGAATGATGTTCTTGGACTGAGGGATCCCTAATGCATTAGCCATGGTGTCACCATTGAAAGAAGGCTCAAGGACAACTAGGGCACCGTGAACTCCACTGTCTTCGGGCGTGAATTGTGTTCGCCAAATTTCGAAGGGAAAAGAAAGAACTCAATGTTAAATTTGGATTGGGATAACGCAACAGCATAGGAGGGTAGATTCTCTCTCTAGTAAACATCTGGGTTGAAACAAAAATTATCCATGAATCATTTTAAAGGAATGAAGGGAAAGTGATTGCAAGAAAATGAGTTTCACCACATTTACTGGATAGGTTTATGGTCCAAATAAACTGCATGTGGCAACATGATTTCCCAATTTTTTTTAGGTCATAAAAAAAGATAATTCTCCAAGAGTGGGCATAGAAATGAAACTGGACTGAAAAAATTAATTTCTTCTTAGAGATTTTAACTTTTAAGCCATACACACATGAATAGGAAAATAATCATACCTAAGCTGCAGTAAAAAATAAATCATTAAAATTAAAACATTTATTAGGGTGCAGAAATAGTATTTTCCTTGAAAGTTGAGAAAGTCTAATGTTAGCAACAATGTAGAAATATGTACAGGTATCATCTAACTGAAATTTTATATGCTATATCCTTAGGTCACTTCATTCTGATGGATGTTACCTTTGAGATTGTCAGCATATTCAGTGAGGTCTATGTTCCTAGCCCAGCGTATAATTCTTTGGTTGGTCCACACCAGAGGATCTGCATCAATATTTTCACACTGCCTCCTCCTAACAGCTAAAGCCTGGTATTAAGTATAAATATTTTATTTCATTACAGTTCCTTAATAAATACATATGATAATACTTATATATTATTTTTTGAAAGAGTAAAATAAAATAATAATTTAAATGTTATGAGGAAAATATCATTCTGAAACAGAATTATAATCTTATGTTTTTCTAAAATAGATACTCCTATTGTAAATACGTACGTACCTGCCTATCATACTTCATCATTCTTAACAAATGAATTCCATGAACAATTGAAGCTTGATGGAATTTTCTTGTTACTCCTAAATATTTTTCTAATTCCTTTTTGCTAAGGTGATCCAACATTCTTGCATCTACCATGTTTGTTGCAAAACTTTCTGAGAACTGAAAATGATATGATGAAATAAAGCATTACAATACATTAAGAGTCAATAATTAAAGTATGACTTAATTGGGATTTAGAATATTTGTAAATATATTAGTATTACATAAAACACATCAAATGTAGTAGCACACAGTATCTCATGCAACTATTCCCAAACAAGAGTTTTTTGTATGAGTAAAGTCTCATTATCACTGCCTTAGGAATGCAGAGTTATCTTAATGAGGAATTTAGGAGGCACTTAAAATATTTCTGTATGCTGCCTTACCTGAGCTAGGCCTATGTCTGGGAGCCATTCACTGGACACCCAAGTGTGGGTTAATGTGGCTATTGCTGGAAATCTCACTAAAGCAGGTCTCCTATGTTCTTCTATGGCAAGACGGAGCTTTTTTCGATGTAAAGGATGTGAAATCCCCAGTCCTGCTTCTAACTCGACATCACTAAGTTCCAATAAAACCTAGGAGAGAAAAAAGTCTTTGAGCTTTATAACTTTTGAGGCTTGTGCTTATACATATATTATATGAGGATGATTATTGAGCACTGTGGTTTGACATATAATTTGATTGGTTCAGCATATGTAATTTGATTAAACTGTATCTGTAACCATAAGCCTACATTGAGACTTGGATTCTGTGTGTGTATAAAACACCATCAGCTTTTATTACAAAATTGAAATTCCCACTTTCCTATACACTGATGCAATTCTTAGCTCTGACCTATTTCTTTATGCCACTCCTAAAAGTAAGAAATATTTAAAACATACACAATACAGTGTACTGTTTTTGTATAGAATAAATAATAAATGAGGTTACAATAAGTTACCTAAGGAAAGTTTTGCTACAACTGCCCATAGATTTTTAGAGATATATGGACACAATTTAGAGCAGTCCTATCACTAATTGCTGCAGTAAGTCAACAGTCAATTAAATTTAGAAATTTGCATCAACATTATTCATAGTAAAGAGAAAATTAATTATAATGCTAAAATAACTAATTTCATAGTTATTTATGTTCATAAAAGTTAACTATTTTTTTTTTTTTCCAATCGCCCACATACAGCACTAAGAGGCCAATTTAAAGTGGACACCATAACATTTTTTTTTTT
>WURS02000015.1:6127187-6140670 GCA_011762765.2 Rhinocypha anisoptera | reverse complement strand
ATAACATTTTTTTTTTTAATAACAACGACGAAACACACATCCATGCCCTAGGTGGAGATTGAAAAATCCACCTAGTCAGGATTCGAACCCGCGACCTCCGGGTTGGCAGACGAGGACGTTACCCCGCCGCCACCGGGGTCGGCAAACTATGCAATGCTTTACTAAGGTACCTTTGCAAAATTAAATAAAATACTTGTAAATGTATATTAATATAAACCATAAGATTTAGACTGAAATTTTAACTCATAATTTTGACTACCCATGCATCAGAGACACCACTTAGGTGCATTTGGTGGGGGAAAAGGTACATATCCTATTTGCATATGCATATAAAGTACTTTCCTGCTCTTTTTGTCTAGAATAAAGAGCATTTAGCCATTACATTTTCATAACAAAGAGTGAAATTTTACCACAATGGTGGAATTTTACCTAAGCACAATCACATACTTATTATTGTACTCACTCATTATTAAATATTTATTGCTTTATGAATGTTTTAAATAATTAACTTGATATAGGTAGCACTCAAAAAGTAATGATCCCTGATTTTTTTTCCTTGAGTGTAGAGAACATACAACTTTGCTACCCGTATATCACATTGCTACAACCATTAGGTCTAGTAACTATCCTTCAAATAAGTCTCCTTTCACTTCTTTGGTTTTAGACTGGAGTTCTGGAAGAAATTGTGTTCCCCTTCAGTATCATTCTGGCTCCTGGTCTTGTGAGGTCTTTGGGGATCCATTTTGAACATAATTTGGAATTCCCATTTTATCAATGATTTACTGAACATTATCAACAGCAGTAGTACTGTACACATTACACAATCAAAATATCCCCAACTCTATATCCTTTTGAAAAGGAGGAGGAATTCAATCACAGTACTGCTGTTTGTCATGTGCAACCCTCTGTCATTTGTAATTTTTAACACTATCTATTGCTCTGCCATCTACTGGCAGAGCTTGGAACTATGCACAAGAGCTATGTGAGGTTCACACTAGGACTCCGAAATAATTTAGCTATACAATCCGGGCCACAGAAATAAAATTTGTTGGAATATTTTTTTGATGCTTCTTATGAATGTTCTAGCATTGTACTCACTTTCCCACTTTTAACATTTTCTGAACATCTTGGTCCATATTGAGGCATACCAAGAGCAATTTCAAGCCAAGCTAAAACAGTGGGTGCTCTCCATCGCTCCATTGGTATTGAGGATGCCTCCCTGAGCAAACGCAACTTCTCTGCGTATCCCTCTTCCGTAAGGGGTGACCAACTTCGGCAGCAAGAGTTGGGGTCATTCACATCTGTGAGGTAAAAGGAGTCAGAAGACTACAATGTTCATGCGTGCATGTATCTCATAATCATATCATTATAGAAATTGTGGTTTAATCATATTCAAGTTTCATCTGGTAAACTATACTTAAGGGCTGGTATTTACAATATATTTTAAGGCTGTTCAATAAAGAATAATCAAAAATTTCAATAAAGAAAACTTAATTAAAATTATTTTGAATTTGAATCAATATAAATATAAAAAGAGACAAACTCTAAAATTTTGAAAAAAATATTGTAGGAACATCACATTTATTTTCTTGACATCAGATAAGCTAAATCATTGAAACAAATTTTTTCTTTAACTTTCTCATACCGTGGTGACAAAATTTCACTGTTACCTCTCCTCTCAGTGCTTGGAAATAACAATATCTTTGCAAGTAATGTTTTGTCTAAATAAAAAGGGGGGGCTTATATTCTGATGAATTTGACCACTGAAGTACTGATCTTCCTTACCTTGGTGTACAAGGTTATTTAGTCATTTTGAATATTAAGAGATTTTTCATAATAATTTTATAATTGAAAGAAAGCCATTTTTAGTTAAAGTCTTTGCATTTATAACTCATAAATCTTACATAAAAAAAGTGTATTACCTTCTTGGCTGGGGCTTGCAAGTTTCCTATGCCTGTTTCTAGCAAACACCCGTGAAATGCTACCCCAGGTTCCTCCCCCCCCTCCTCCTCTGCTCCTTGCTCCTCCACTTCCCAAGCGAATGGTACCCATTCCCGTTGATTGTGCAATACTAATTTTGCTACGTCTGGTCTCATAATCTGATGGTGTGCCTATGAGTTGCTCCACAGACCTAGGGAAAACAATTGGAATAATTAAAACCTTTTAAATAAGTAGTAAAACATTAGGAAAATGGGTAATTTAGTATTTCCTGACTAAAATTGAGTTACTATAAAACAAACATTATTATTAACTGATGTTTATGTGTGAGGGATTACTGAGAAGTTAATGAAATTTTAAAACAGTACACTGTACCAACTTGAAATAACATATGTAACAGCAAGAAAACATGGGTCCACAAATGATAAATAAACAGGATATGAAACATCTGTTGACCAGTCTATCAAGTTGCAGTGGTAATAATAACCTTTCCATCCTTCATCCTCAAGAAAAGAGCCAGAGAAAAAAATAATGAACACATGCATGCAACCATCCATTAGGAGATTTGGGAAGGCAGGAAAGTTTATCATAATGTAAAATAAACCTTAGGAATTTGATGATGCCTTTTTTAAATGCCATAAATATAAGCCTTACCAGTTTGTGCTAACATTTATAGACTGACAGAGAGAAGATCAGTGACTGTAATTGATTGGAAGAGTATGCCACCCATACCTAAAACTCCGAATTCAAGGTTAGTAGAAAAGTTAGATTGGTACCCTACTGAAGAACATGTTATATTTATGAAGCTTTTTAAATTTATAAAATGGTTGTAAGACAGAAATGCAACTGGCATATGATGATTTCCAGTTAAAGAGCAAAGATTTCTTCAAAGACATAATAATTCAACACTACTATGAAACCTACATTTCAGGTTATAATTTTTTACTTTTCACCTTTCATGTTAAATTAGGAACAATGTTGATAAGCTAATATTCATCAAATTCATTCTGTACTAATTTATAATATGAGTTATTCATTCTAGTACAGTTGCACTCATCAGGACAGGACAAGAATGTATGACTATTAAAATCTCCATTGACTTATACCTGGTGGGTTAGTACAGTATATGGAATGCATTTTTTTGACCAAAAGGTTACTGGCTCAAGTCCTGCCTTAGACATAAGTACATATTGCTTGTTCAATTGGGTTTTTCTTTCATTTGGGGTCATTTTACCCCAAATACGAAAATACTACTATCCACCAACTTACCTAGTAAAAACTGAATTTGTGTTCAATGGTGACAAGGCAGATGGGCTGTCCTTTGGTGTAGTGGCAGCTGAAACACAATGATATTTTCTTTTAATTAGAAAAATAGAGAATACAAATAAATGAATAAATCAAACCATTCATCAAAAGATACAAATAAAAGACAATTTTACTTGGACCAACTGCTTATAAGTTTTAATGAAGAAAATGGCTTCCAGCACTATATAAAACAAATCCACAAATTAAGTCTTGATCATCTTGTTTCTGAATAGATTCAGTCTAAAATGAATTCATTATTTTGGAAGTTACCCTATTAACACAGAGGGCTAGAGAGGTGCCACCAATGGTGTCACTGAGCTGAGCCACTATTCAATAAGGAAATACCGTGGATTATATATCAGGAATTGATATGTATCAGTTAATAAGGGTATACTGTTACATGCATATCTATTCACTCTTTCAAAAGTGCACCCTCATATTTTCTATCATCTACTTCTGAGGCATCTCAAGGCATATTTTACCATTAATCTCTATGCTTTCTTCTGATAAAAGTCTTATAACTATTTTTTTCAGAATATGCTGAACTATTTTCGCTCTTCTTTTGTTGCCATTCTATTGGAAGACTTCAGGTCTGTTGGGGGAACTCGTTACTTCAGACATGAAGAGACTAGCCAAGGCACCTATGAAACTCTAGAAAATTCAGCAACAGTGGAGGAACCTAAAAGTCCCAGTATAATTGACAGATGACAGTAGAAGCCTTTGCCAATATCACGTTAGTGTATCTTTTGACCCCTAAAATTAATATTTCAATGTAGTATTAAGGAATAATAATTTTTTTTTTCATGAATACAAGGTTTACACAAAACATACATTCTTGGGAGACCATAGTACTTCAAATTTGTAAGAGGTGAATTTGAGTAAGAGAAGAATTTCCAATGAATTTTTTGGAGGAAAAAAGTACTTTTCTACTATAGACACAGTTTTGCATATTCTTTATGTTGGGTCGTGCACAGTTTTTTATACCTAAAATATTCTTCTTCCTTCAAACTCATTATCTTGAGGGCATAATCCAATTATGATTACAGGATTATGCTAATAAGTGCCTAAATCCATAATTACTAATTGAATATATGTAATACTTTTCCACAGAATTTCATTATGTTTAACTTACTAAACCATGAAATAGTATTGTCAGGTGCAATATCAATGGGAAGGGGCACACAGTTACACAGAACCAGTGGGAGTTAAATTCAAACAAAATATAATATTGCTATGACAGACTAGGAGAAGGTAATGTAATTTGGTCTTGGCAAAGGATGGAGAAGGTGAAGTCGACAGTAAGAAAAACTAATGAAGAAGTTTTGAGAATGGTAGGGGAGGAGAGGCGATTACTGTTTTAAATCCATAGAAGGTAGGAAAGGTGGATGGAGGGCGTACTCAGAGACAACGGGTTGTTGAAGGTTGTGATAGAGGGTAGAATGTTGGGTAAGTGGGGTAGGGGTAGGAAGAGAATAGGGATTTTGGACAGAATGATACGGGGTGGGGAGTACGCAGATTTGAAGCGGAATTATGTTAAGATGTAGCGGGAAAATCAAACTTGAGACTCATCAAAAACATACCTTAACTGGTTAATTCAATGTAAACTGGGTAACTGCTGAAAATAATGAAGTGGGGTTGGCTGAGTCATTCAAGTGGTGGGAGGGGTAGGTACATTGATTTCCATGGGCATAGGGGGAGAGAGAGTAGAGGAGGAGAGAGGGGGGGTGGGGAGATCAAAGTCCATCGCACTGGTGTATATTTGAATCAGCTGATGCTCTTATAATTTTCTCAAGAGCATCCATTTTAAGTCCTTTGTGGATGGTATGTAGCTATTTGGGAACAATATCACTGGTATGGTTGAAATATGATAAATTCTTGATGAAAGGGGATGTGGTGGCTGAATTTTTGAAACATTTATGTTCTCAGGTACATTTAACTATATTCCTGCCAGTCTGACTGATGTAAACAGCACTGCAGCACTTAAGCTTGTAAATGCCTGGCTTACACATAATGCTACGTGGGCCTTTTCCACTGCACATTAGTTTGTCGAGGGTCATGGGGGTGGGTGTAGAAAGTGGCTACATATTAGGGAGCTTGGTAAATGATTGGAAATTTTGTAAGAGATAAAGATAAGGAATAGAGCACCATAAAAATACTACATAAATATAATCAATCAGTAACATGGATATTGTGTATGTTGTTAGGATTTTCAAATCCCTAACACCAATACACGAAGTAAGGATAGTTTCCAAAGGATCTTCTCAAGGACTAATTACTTGTACAATAGTCCTATGGTAAGGATTTTTCGCGGGGCAAATCTGCTCCTACTTGATACTGATTTTTTTAATATGAGGCTATTTACTTTTAAAAATCTTTGAAAAAGAATCTTTACTAATCTTATAATTCATTCTCATATGATCATTGGAAGATATTTTGATGTATGTGTCTTTCCTGCTTTATATGTTAAAACATACACTTTTTTTTGCTGTTTTTAATTGTGTGTCATCTTATGCAATTCTCTTTTCTGTAAATGGGTTGCTGCCCATAAATAAATAAATACAAACCTCCACAAAGTGAAGCCTTATGTTGTACACTTGTTTACAGTGTCTATAACAGGAAAAGTACCATTAGAAATATTTTATTATATATGCATACTTCTTTTTGGGTTTTGTGTGGATGAAAGTGTATCTAAAAGCAAACGCAGACTAAAAAAAGCAGCAGGAAAATAATATAAGAATATTTAATTTAGAAACACTGAAAAAACTAAAAACATTAAAAACTTTCCAATGATGAATTCCAAAAAACTTGATTAAAATAACTGTACCTCTACATTGCTAAATGGGTGTACAAGAGAAGACCATGCAGAAACAATATATTTGAAATGTGCTATCATACTTACTTTGATATATGTGTGAAGCAGGTGCAATAGAAGACATCACAGAAATTGAATCCATGTCCATGTTGCTACCTTCTACTGTGATTGTTGGTGTTCCTAAATGCAAATAAATTTCTAACCATAAAAAAGTACTAATTATAATTCTATATAAAATAAGATGACCATGATATCTTTTTGGAATTGAAAGACAAAAAAAATACCATTCAATCTTTTAAGGCTTCAAAGTCAAGTGGTATGAATACGGAAGTCCTTGCCAGAATAAAGAAAATTTTAAATAATTATATTTTGGTTTGGTTTACATCTTAATAGCTATGATTTACAAAATATTCCATGCTTTCCCAGAGTATTTTGTAATGGAATTCTTCTCGGAACTCCAACCGGGTAAGTGTGGATAAAAAAGGCTCTGGTGTTTCAAGAGCCGACCATCGTCATCAGCTACCCTGATGCAAACTGTCAGCTGTTGAAATGTCGGAACTTTATTTTTCTGCTCTTTGGTTGGAGACCCAAGAAGAATTCCATTAACTATGATTTATATTTTCTGTAATGCATGCATTCCAGGCAATGTTTAAAACGACTATGATTTTCCAGGCATATACTGAGCAGTGATAGGTTACCAGATGAACTTTCTCGCATTTTTATAGAAATTGTAATATATGTAATACTACATCTGGATTCTAAACAGTTACCAAGTTAGGGTAATATCTGTCCCATCTTGTTTTTTCAAGCATTTATGTGAAAAAACCTTTCGAAATGTTATACTTATGCTCTTCGTAGTAAAAAATATAGTATGTATACAGATTATTTTTGGATGATGGAACTATACATGAACAAAGCAGAGATGTATCATCATTATATCCATGATAAAATGACATTACTCAATTTTGTTAGAAAAAATACTATAATTTGCATTTCAAACTTTCTAACCTAGAAGTTAGTGTTAGATCAAGCTATAAACCTTCACTGCATCTCGATATTAACACCAATTTTTCTTCAGAGATTTGAGAGTAAACTACATCTTGGAGAAATTTTATTTGACTATAAAATATTTTATAAAAACACATCTGTTTCTTCATTTATAAACCCAAATGCATATCCTATTTAGGAAAATTAAGATTTTGATATTTATAATCTTGAAAATAAGATGGTACATATATAGAAACCTAATTTACATTAGGTTATTACATATTTGTTTGTATGTATACATTTTGTATACATTTATCATGGAAATGAAAGAAAATAAATCGAAAATAACTTTAAAAATATAAGTAGCATGCATGATATTTCAGCAACTATACAGCTTATATTTTTGGTACATGCTAATAGCAGCTGTTGCATTAATACTATATTGAATTCTTTTTCTTTCTATTATTATGTACATGGCAGCTCATTTACCAGTTATATTTTCCTTAAATAGGTACTGTTGAAATTAGAAAGTATAAGTTTGGGCAATTAAATTATAAAACATGAAAGAAACAGAGTGCTTATACACTGTAAGACTATTACCATAAAAAACTATGAAAATTTTCATCTATAACTTCTTTTGATGAAAAACTGAAATGGCAATTGCTCACAATTCCTCAATGTTAATACAATGCTTCCAGGCAAGTCTTGTGTGTGTTTTCATTATATATGTGTTACTTTTAGAGATTTATTGGCATTAATTTGATAAATTTTAGATACACTGTTACCATGTTCTGAAGTTACCATAAAATGTTCATATACGGCTAAAATATTGGTAGGATACTTATTATAAGCACCAAAATTTAAATAAAGTCTTGCATTTATTCACAGGAGTGGAGTACATGAATGAATGAATAATATTAAGATCTATATATGTTCTATATATTAAGATCTATATATACTAATCTATATATGTTCACAAAGAGAACACATAGCTGGTACTAAACATCTAAATCTTTAATGGTTCATTTTTTATAGTTTAATGTCATTATTGAATATGCAAAACTAAAGTTAGATTTGTAATAATATGTGGGAAAAAATGTCATTTAAAATGTTTATGACATCTCATATTGACTAAAAAGATAAAATGTAAACTATACCATGAATAAGATTTTTCAGTAAAAACATAATGTTCTTAATCATATCAATTCTGCAGCATGCAAATAGCTCTTATGTGTTCTTAATCCCATATGTGATATAGCACATTTAAGGTGTTATTCATCACTGGCAATAAATATCTCCTACATTTCATATTTTTCTCTTTTAAAGCATGCAAAATCGCAAACAAAAGATCACGGAGTGCTTTTTATCTTAATGTTTACTTTCTCCTTTTATTAATACATTTCAGACAAAGACCAATGTAATAGGAATTGCATTGTGACATGAAGCCAGTCTAAGAAACAGTTCCCACAAATAGCTGCTCATATTTTAATGTAATTTATCCATCAATTACCATTCATTTAAACTTATTTCATGAATACCCCCTATGGGATTAGGTGATTAATATCCTGGGAAGAAATCATTTATATCTACAACTAAATGTAATTGTATAACAGGCCTTGCAGTTATTATAAAGCAACGAATTATTTGTAACATGAAAGTTTGATGGCAGTTTTAGTTTTGTTATCATAAGACAAATATTATGCTCAGTTCTACTGGAATAAATACAATATAGGAGCAATTAATTCATCTTAGCGGTCATCAATAGCAATTATAATTGATTATTTTCCTAGATTTTAATGTCATTTGACAATAATGTTTGTGCATTTTAATGATTAACAGTAGAATACTTGGAATAATTGACTTTTTAGCTGACCTTCAGTTGTGGAATCAGAAAGATTCCCTCCTCCAGCAGAAGTGGCGACAGATTCACGGTCGGAACTCCCCCTAACTCCTGAGTCAGCACTACTTCCCCTTTCTCCACTGATTGTTACACCCAGAACTGAACCAGAACCCGTTGGAGTTTGGGGATGTCCACTTGTGGGCGTGACTCCTCCCAACCCAACACCTATCATCCCTGACCCATTCAAGCGGCAATTGTGCACGGATCCATTCCCACACTCCTGGTCAGATGATGCACCACAGCTGCATGTCCCTTGTGAGGTGACCAGTTGTCTTTTACACTGTGAGATGGTTAAAATGTAATATTAAAGGAAAATATGCTTCAATTCAATTATAAAAATAACTGGCCATTTTTATGATTCAAGAAGCACTAAAAACTATGTTTTTAATTTCATAATGATCACCAGAAAATGTGATTTCTAGAAATGCAAACAGGTTTTAGGTATATATACCTGCTATAATAGTTCCATGGTATTGGAAATTTAGTAGCAATAAACTCAGGATTTGGAAAATTCTATTTTATAGTGACACCATAGTATGAAATTATAAATGCATATTAAATTTATTATGCAATAAAAATGGTTTCTTCTATTGACAAAAGGAACATGATTATATGATAGAAGTAGACGGAATTTCAGACAAACAGGTCATTTTAGCATTGGAGTGTACATTTTTGTGTTCTGAATAATTTCAAAAGTAATAAAAATGTGTTCATGTATGTTCAATTTTGCAAGCCATTTTTTTTATTAGTGCTGTTAATTTTAGTCATGCATTTACTTATTGTTAGTTTATCATGCACACATATTATATATATATATTCCATAAAGCAACTCTACTAAAGTGCATTGTGTAAAATATGTGAATGACAGTCCGGTGTTCACATTGATCAAGGTACACTGAAATTCTTCCAAGCATTGACTATTTCCAAATTAGTTATATTTCAGTTTTTGTTTGAAAACAACAGGAACATTAAATTTTCATACATTAAACATAAAAGTTAGCCAAGACCAAGCAAAAAATGTGGAATACCTAACAAATATTTGACTTGAAAACATTGTTTTAAGAAGTTTCCAGAAGAATTTAAGTTGCTTGTAATTAATAGCATAACAGTGAATAACAAAATTAAAAAATTTGTCAGACAAGGAGACATCAAATAAAACAAAAATGGAGGATATGTGAGTTTTGGAGAAGAAAGCAAAGATTTGGGTTAATATTTAAAAGTTGGAAATGCTTACCAGTCGCCCAGGCAACTCATCAAGTATGTCAATGTCAACATTTTTCACTTTAGAATATGAAAAAATGTTTCTAAACTGTAGTTAATCTTTCAATCCCAGGATTGTTACAGCTTTGATGGACATGACTAAAATCCTAAATACTTATTAGAGAAGCTAATTAGGAAACTAGCTTTCAGGTAAATAAAATAATTTAAATTTTATATATTTGAAAAAAATGGGCTCCATAAATTCAACCACAAGATCTATCCATAGTGCCTGAAGGCAACTTGGGAAATTATTATTTAGAATATTAATAATATTAGTATTGTTTCGTAATTTGATTCAAATTGAATGTTAAGTTGTGCTTGTGCGCTGTGCATTACTAACTTCCTGCAACTGTTGGTGAAGTTCTCTTGCCTGAGCCTCCCTTGCACTCAATTGTGCTGCTAGTGTGATTCCTCTCTCAGTTTGGTCTTTGGCGTGACGCAATAACCTCCACCTTTCCCTTTCTCTCTCTTCTCTCTCGGACCACAGCTGTTGCAGTGAAGCTTCATTTTCTCTCATCCTCTAAAGCAGAGAGAATGAAAGCATTTGTTCGAAGATGCATAAAAATTTTGCTTCTCTACAAGAGTATCAATTTCATAGGCATAATTTTTTATTAAAAATTATTTGAAGAGAATTGGTAGGTAAACCCAAAATGGAAATAAATAGCTTTCGACAAAATGAAAATACCATTGTAAAGGTTCCCAACAGATAATTATGAAACAAATTCCCCTTGTGATGATGTGTATTGATTTGAATTAATATTCCCATGACACTACAGTAGATGGTGGAAAATAGTGTATGATTATTATAAGATGAAGTTATTGGCCACAATGATATCTTCATGCTTTCAATATGCCATTTTCAGCAAAAGCCATGATTTATAATCCTCATTTGTGTGTTCTGTAAAGGGTATTTCTGAGGTTATGTTTTGGAATTTCTTAAATGACTGTCAAGAGTTTTATGCATCCTTGAGTACCAGATAAAAAGTTGAATGAAAAAAAGTAGTCCTGGTACATTTGCTTAAAACATTTTATTCTTGAAGTATGCTAGTACATTAGGGCATACAATGAAGTCAGGAGGTAATGACATCAAATTGAGATGACGCAGTTTTTTTTAAAACAATGAAAAGTTGGGAACCCTACATATGGTTTCACATTCATGTCACCAAATATGGAAAGTTTACATCATAATTAAGTGCAATTATTGCTAGTAATGTTATCATTAAAACATTAATTATCAGTTATAACATGTACACAGCAAAGTTGTCTCATTTACAATAAATGAAATATATGAGCCATTAAGCTGCACCATACATTCATTGGAATGAAGATTTGCTTCACAATTATAACACTATTCAAATTTATGGAAAATAATGGAACTTGCTATTCACATTAAGAGAAACAAGTTTCATCTAATTTTAAAAAGTATGCCTAAATATAATTTATGAGGAAGACCATTTTGATAACCCAAAAAGCATGATGAATCTGGGATCAGATGTAGACCTCCGGATTTAGGTAATATATGTGAATGATCACAAAGAGAATGCACAATGTTGAGTAATTTACATTATTGAATCTTATAAATTTGTTTTAAAGTAGGACTGGGGTGGGTGCATTCAATTTTTATTTAAACTGAACATTATAAGAAAAATATTAATTTCTTATAGGCTTCATTAAGAATGATATTCCCCTACAGAGAATTTAAAGAAAGATAAAAACATACTTGCTTAGTACCATCAACATTTTCTCATGGAGCTCAGCTAGGTATAGAAACAAAACTTCTGTTTGCTAAGTAAACTACTTTATAGAAAGCAATCAGGTGTTAATGATCATGAAATCTAGTGCTATTTTATGGCTTCTCTGATTTGAATATAATTTACCAAGAATAAGTGATGAATGCACAATAATGAGCCCACCATATTCTGACTTTAAAACATAACATTGTAAATGATTCATTATTAATGGCACTGTATAGTTCAAGTCAGAGTCAATCAAAGTGGTAAAAATTTCTATCCTCCACAATTTGGGGATAGAACTAACAACTTATGTTAAGAAAAATTTGATTTGTGTTAGTATGTAACTATAAATTTAAAACATCACCAGAAGCTTGATTCACTGCAATAGCAGTGAATGCAACATTCTTAAATAACTAGCACACATAAAAATATACTAGATTATCAAGTGGAAGATACTCTAATGGAATGCATCATTTAAAAAATAATATAAGAAGTTGGTACTACTAAAATGTTATTGGAATGTTTTATTGAATACATATCTTATAACTGTTGAGCCATTTTAATACTGTTTTTATTTTTAATGTTTTTTGCAGTAAACTGCTTGTTATTAAACAGCAGAATTCAAAACAGGCTAATAGCCTTAATATTATTTATAAAAATATATAGTGCATTTCAGGAAAAATATAAGTGAAATAAGTAATTGAGAAGGTAGTTTAATAAATATTTAGCTGTATGACTAGGACACTCTTATAGATACCATCAATAAAGGAGGGATTAGTCTGTGGCGGAGGGAATTTGTGCAAGGTAAAATAGAGTGGCACTTTTCAAGGTCAGCCATCATACCTATTTTGCAGCTTCATGAAATAGTCATTTTTCTAATCTAGTTTTCACAAAGATGTTCTCTAATGAATGGATTACCCATCTAATTTCAGCATATCTATTATGACATTTTGGTTATCATAAGAATGAATTTAATTGTGAGAAATGTAATTGTTTATCTAAAACCACATATATAAAAACTTCTGCTGCTTTGAAATTTCCTGTACAATAGCTTTTTATGACTGATTACACATTTATTCTCACTATTATTAAGATTTTGATATTTTTAATGAAGTTTCCACTAATGTTTCATGGTTATGAAAGCCTCATTAATCATATTTCGATTGCATTTTATTACATCATCAAAAAGTTTAATATAACTTTGTGTCTAAGATTTTGTGTGTGTTTGTATGTGTGTATGTATATGTATGTATATATATGTTTATATGTGTGTGTATATGTATATATATAGATGTTGATGAGAAAAGTCGTTCGAGCACAATATACATAACACAGTCACAGGGGTGGCGACGAAAAATACAGAACACAGAAAGAAATAACACTCACAAGTAATTTCCAATAATTTCAACAGTGTCGCTTTCTTCTTCGAGGCGTAGGTGGAAGAGTACTGCCTTTCACGGCGTAGTGGCATATATACTTAGGAATAACTCAGATGAGCAGCAACAACGATCACACGCACACACTTATAGACATTCACACACAGAAACA
>WURS02000015.1:6093442-6115108 GCA_011762765.2 Rhinocypha anisoptera | reverse complement strand
GATATTGCGGGAGGGGGGGGGGGGGGGGGGGGGGGGCGGTGCGTGGTGGCTGGAGGGGTGGAGGGCACGGGGGTTGGGGGGGGGGGCGGGGGGGTGGGGGTGGGTGGGGGGGGGGGGGGGGGGTCCTGGCCCTGATGAGGGCGAGCCAGGTACGGAGGCGGTTGGTATTGGTGGAGGTGCTGCGGTTGGTCTCTTGGGAAGGGCTGGTAAGGATGGTGAGGCAGTGGTCGAGGAGGTGCCGGCAGCTTGTGGGTTACCAATGATTCCCTGCATTTCACTGTCTATTCTGTTTGGTATCCCTTTGTTCTCCTCTACCATCCTTCGGAATTTGGCCTATGTTAGTTCGAAAGAGAGAAGTATGTTCAGCGTTTGAAATATGAAGATTTTTTATTGAGTATTACACTCCTGTTCCAAAATTTCAACCTCTCATATTTTAAAAAGATGAAACATACAGTATAATATTATTCTAAAATGGATTTCAAGGGAAATTGGTAGTGCAGTGTTAACATACAAATGAATTGAACTTTTCCTTCAAGAAATTTGTTGGAAGGTTTATAGAGATCACTTTTGACAGCTGTTAAAATAATTCCACTTGTACTATCTTGTGCCTGTCTAAAGTTTATTTAATGAGCATGAAAGGGTGAAATAATTTTTTCAAAAATATTCACATTAATGGAAATACCAATATTTAATTTTGTCAGACATTGATAATTCACCTCCTTAAAAGTAGTTGATGGAATAAAATACAAGTGATGGAATGATTAGTTGCTCAAACTCACTGATCACAAACATAAATTACAATTAACTACCTACATCTAAATCTACTAAGCTGCATGTGTTGGTTGTCTTTTGCTAAGAATTTAAGCAAGAATAGGAGATTGTCAGCCAAAGAATGAGCTTAGATTCTAAATAAAGCAAGCACATATAAGGCAAACAAATTTTTTTTCAGCAGAAGCATGAAAATGCATCGTTTTAAAAAATATTTTGTTTTGTGGAAAAAGTTTAATGGAAAATGAAACTCAAAATATGAGTGGAAATAATTAAAATAGATTTTAATTTTTATATGAATGGATCGTACCTCCACTTATAGATGTGTAGTTAATCATTTTGTGAAAAAAATATGATGAAAATATTATCATCCCCAATATATTGCCATACCATTAATAATATTTCATTTCATAAATTTAGCTGATATGAGGGCTAAATAAAAAATATACTTTGTCTTGTGATAATTGATCAAATACAAAGACTACCTTACTAATTATTAAATAGGATTCTTCTTTTTTGTTATTCAAGTTTTGAAACATTTCTAGCTGGTTAGTGAATGTGCAGGATAATCTTAAACATGTCTCATATATATGCAAATAATTTGTAGAGCACTTTGCTTCAATTCTCAAACATTTTGCAGTGCCCTTCTAAGGATCTGTCCTACCTATTCGTATGTCAATTTTATTTTGATGCAATTGCTTCAGAGTTTGAAGAAAAGTAAAAATAGGGCTACCAATGCAATTTAAAAGATGAAATCCAGTTGATACACATAAATTAAATACATAATTGTGATCATATGATTGCTTTTCTTTGCATATACAAGTAACATTTTTAGGTAAAGGAGTAATTATATAGCAAGCCATTGTGTGTGAAATTTGTTATTAAACCATTTTGGAATCACCAGGTAAAAGTCATTTTCATAAATTAAAATAAAACTACATTAATATTCACAGAATAATTATTATTATAAAATTGATACTGAGAAATGATTGAAAATGATGCTTGTGTGCTAAACAAATTCGTGTATTAATAAGTATTTTGTGGAGTTCTATATATTTTATATTTAAATCTTCTGTGTATATTTATTTGTTGAGCCAATTTTAACAGTGGTACCTATCCTGGTATTACCACAGACTAGACTATAGTCTAGTCTCTGGTACTACTATTTATGTACATTGAGTTTTCAAATGAATAACTCAACTCAGACACATATTTTAGTTAAAAAAAATTTCATCAGTGACAAATCCTCTCTTTATTCCTTTATTTAATATTTTTGGTCTAGTTATGTTATTTTTCAACAACTCCATGACAACTCTTAGCCATACTAAGATAACAACTCCATGACAACTCCTTTTAATGTTATTTCTTTTCTTAATTTAAATTGATATTTATATAATTAATTTATAGCTTTAACACTTTTCCTTGTTGATTTAAATTAACAGCTCTTTATACCTAATTCCCTACTTTAATTTCTTTCCTTTGTTAATTAAACAACAGTGATATAAAAATTTAGAACTTTTAAGAAACCAATACATGTGCAATATTTATGACAGTCCAAACTTATCACACAAAATCTTCATATGAGTTCTTGGTAATGGTTTTGTCATTATGTCACAACTTGCTTCTCGCTTGAAACTTGTTGGATACCCAGCTTGCCTTCTGCTATCTTCTCCCAAATGAATAAGTGTTTAATTGCAATGTGTTTTGCCCTTTAATGAAACTCTAGATTCTCTGCCAGCTTTACTGCTGCTGAATCGTCTACTTGCAAAATTGGTAGAAACTTAGTGGTCTGATATGTTTGAACAGCCGTGTCAGCCAAATTACTTCTTTTGGTGCTTCGCTTGCAGCCACAATCTCAGCTTCTGTAGTTGAGGTAGCAACCATCAGTTGTCTATGACTCAGCCATGATGCAGCCCCTCCAGCAAGAGTAACAACTATGCCTGTAGTTGATCTGCCTGTTTTGGAACAGCCTCCGAAATCTGCATCACTACAGCAATGTAAAATGCCTTTGTTAGATTTCGAACTGTAGGTTATACCCAAATCAAGCGTTCCACCAATGTTGTGAAATGCTCTCTTGACCCTCTCAACGTCTTCTTATGTAGGATTTTCTAGCGGCCTTGAAAGAAATCCTACAGTGTACGCCAAATCTGGTCTCAGTCCAATCATTAGATACATCAATGCACCTACCGCCTGTCGGTAAGGAAATGTCTGCTCCTTCTCTTCTTTCCCTGAATCTGAAGTCACTGAACTCTTCAAAATTGGTGTGGATATTGGCTTGTATTCTGTGAAGTGGAATCTCTCGGACACTTTCATTGCCTGCACCAATATACAAGTACGGATCTGCTTCACTCACATTGAACCTCAGCTTTTTCAGGAAGCCTCATCTTGGAGACAACTTCAAGTCATAAAGGCTCCTCTTCAAATGACATACACGTTCACTCTTATCTTTGCACCCCTCTGGTTGATGCATGAATATCTCATTTTCTAATTTGCCTTATGAGAATGTTTTTGAGATGTCATATTGTGCTAACTCCATCTTTTCACTCACAGCAATGCTGAGAATTGATCTTATAGTTCCCATCCTGGCTACTGGACTGTAAGTTTGACTGTAGTTGACTCCTAGACATTGGCTGTAACCCTTGACAACAAGTCTTACCTTGTTTTTTTCAATGCTTTCATCTGAATTCGTCTTTAAACAAAACAGCCACTTGCAAGGAATTGCTTTTTCTCCTATTGGCAAAGCCGTTAACTCCCACGTATGATTCTTATTGAGTGATGCCATTTCACTGTCCATGGCCTTTCCCCATTGAATCTCATCTGTTCGGTTTAATGCTTCTTCTACAGTTTCTGAATCAACAGTTTTGTTGACAAATTCTTCTGCAACCATGATGCACTCACTGTATGTTATTGGTTTCTTTAGTGTCAAACGATTCCTCAATCTCTCCACAATCGACTGTGACTCTGTCTTTTCATTCTGGTTCTTGTCTCTCCTAAATCTTGTTCCTCCTTGCTATCTTGGTCCTGTTTCTGTTCTTGGGCTTGATCTTGAACTTGCTCCTGTTCGATTCCTTGATAATCTATCTTGATGTCCTGAAGTGGCAGCTTCACCCTCTTTGCACACTCAGTGAACTTCTCTTGAAACTTGACATCTCTCGAAAGGATAATATTGTGTTCTTCAGGTAAGTAGACTCTGTACTTCTTTTCTCCATCATAACCAACAATGTAGTCCTTTACAGCTTTTACATCCATCTTCTAGTAGTAGTAGTTGCGTTTTTTCTGGTGCGTCGACAGCATAGGTCATTTTGCACCACTCTTAATCTATTAATTTCATCATTTTGAGCAAGTGATTACTGCAAGAAGAAAGAAGAAACAATCGTATGACTAAAATAGATACAACCTCCTCCTCTGTATGGGAATGTGAGTAAAACAGGTTGATCCAATTATGCGAAGGTGTTTTATTCTTGGCTTCACTTTAATCCACAGCTTGTATGGACTGTAACCTTTAACTAAAGATTTACCTGTCCTAATACGTACATAAACTCCAGTACTGACAAGTTCAAAGCCCTTATAGCTGCTGGAAACTGAACTTCTGGATTGAAGTACATGAATGTCCTTGGCATCTCCACTATTGTGTCGTTTTCATGTTCGCTGCCACCGTTTTGTTCTGGCTTGTATGATAATGTCAGCCTCTTAGTGATCCTGTGCTCTTGAAGAATTCTCCTCATTTCTACATTGTCAAACTCTTTTCCATTGTCGCTCAAAAATTCCTTGATGTTATGTCCTTGATTTTTTGCATGCAAAATCATCATTTTTAGTGCCTCTTATATGTTTGATTTCTCCTTGATAATGTATCCATAACAGTATTTAGTGTAGCTGCCCTTGGAGACGACTAAATATCATCCTTTCTGGAACGAGAAATCGAATGGACCACAAACATCACCTGACATTAACTCTCCTGGTTCTGATGACTTCTTTCTCGTCCCAAATGATAGTCGATGAGCTTTGCCGTAGATGCACTGCTCGCATAGCTCCATGTTCATTGACACTTTGATGCCCAACTCTCTCTCTCAAGCATCTCCTTGATGTGTCTCTTGTCCTAATGACCCCATCTATCATGGCACAGCTGCAAGACTGAACTATCAGCCACCACTAAATTTACTCCTTGCTCAGCCTCTGGGAATATTGCTGTGATGCCCGCCTTGTAAAGTGTGCCTCCAACTTCCAGAAATTACGGTTTAATTTTTGACTTGGAACCAGCAATTCATTACTGTTGAGTAGAAATGGCTTTTCTAATTTCTATCATGATCTGCAAGAACAGAAAATAAATTCCTTGACATATATGGAACGTACCAAACATCTTTTAATTCCAACTGCAGAATTTTGTCATTCACTTTAGACAAAGTCTTAATGGTCCCTTTTCCAACTGCAACAAGCTTCTCTTTGACAGATCTCGGACACCTAAATTCATGAAATTCAGTAAAATAAGCAGAGGAATTCATTACATGCTTTGTTGCTCCATTGTCGATCCACCAATCCAATTGATGCATCTCTGTTGCATGTGCTTCCCTGCTTCCAAATCCAAATTCAGAGCACAGATGGTTTCGATTGCATTACTGTGTATAACATCTTCGGCACTCTTCTTCACTGGCTTTCCATCTGCAATCTTTCTCCCAATGACCTCTGGCCTCTTTTCTTGTAATTATTGCAGACACCCTCTTTTCTTGAAATTTTAGCACCCCAATTTAAGGAATTTTTCCTCTTCTGCTTGTCTGGTTTGACTACGAGGGCTTCTTGAGTGAATTTATCACTATCTGCATTCTTCCTGAAGTTCCTCTTGATCATACAAAGCTGTGCAGTCAATTTGTCAAAAGTCTTCACCTCGTCCTTGGTCAGCAACATCCAACTTGATTTGAACATCTGGAAGAAGCTCAGTAAAATAGGCAAACCTTTACATATTAAATTTAAATCAGGTATCTGATTCTCACTCTTGGCCTTAACACCCATGTTCATTTCCTTCCACAAGCTCTTCAATTTGGCAGCATGCATGGAGACAACTACTCCATACTGATCCAGACTTGTTTCTTCTAAGAGTTTCATCAGTGCTTCTCAGGCCTCGTAAGTAGATACCTTATCTATTACCTTCTGGTACACTGAATCAGTCACAGAGCTTATGATCATGGACTTGGCGTAACTATTTGCCTTGCGGTGCAATTCGCTCTTTGCCTTGAACGCCTTATTTTCTGCATCTGGAGCTCCATCATTGAATGTGACTGGTTCACTAACCTCTTGTCAATGACATCTAGAGCACCTTCGTGGTAATCCAATAAGTCATGAATTTTCCATTTACACAAAGGACAATCTGCTTCACCAGTGAGAGGCTTAATGTGCTTTGCCAGATCCATCTTGACTTGGTCCTTGACAATTTTCAATTGGATTCTTCCAAACTGTGACTTTATCTCTTTCTTCTTAATTACACTCTCTCTGTAATTATTGGGTGTCTGGCCTTATAACCCATTGAGTTTTCGAACGAATAACTCAACTCAGACACATATTCTAGTACAAAAAGAGATTTAATTTTCATCAGTGACAAATCCTCTCTTTAGTCCTTTTTGCTCTATTTTTTATTTTTCAGCAATTCCATGGCAACTCTTAGCAATAATAAGATAACAACTCCATGACAACTCTTAGCCAAGATTTGGTGCTTTCCCGGCAAATGATGAAAGTGAAGTCTTCTCCACCGAGACTTGACCTGGTGGAGAACCCAAGAAGACTTCACTTTTGCTCTCTTAGCCAAACTAGGATAACAACTCCATGACAACTCATAGTCATACTAAGATAACAACTCCATGACTACTCCTTTTACTGGTATTTCTTTTCTTAATATAAATTGACATTTATGTAATCAATTTATAGATTCAACAATTTATTCCACAAAAAGTGTATTGTTTTTAAAAAATTAATATGCAATTTAATTATTGGAATTATGTGACTGCACTTCTCTGAAAATATTATATCAAGTTTATCTTTTATGAATCACTTCTTACTTCATAATAATGAATTAAATTGATGAAGTTAAAGGAATACTCATTACCTACTTTAGAATATTGAGATATTAATTTTATTATGGAATTTTTAAACCATATAAATCAGCATTCTAGTTTCCATTGCACAAAGTATCGATTTTAGTTTGACCTGTATATACCTCCTATAATGGAAGAAAAACTTGTCTGTTAAACCTGAATTAAGCGGCTGAAAAATCCTTAAGAAAGAACCCAAGTTATTATAGTATGTATTTCCTGCAAAATATGATAAAGTAGCCAAGGTGATTTCATTATTAATATACTCAGAACTCAAATTTTCACTTTGTTCTTCAATATATCTTTGAAATACAGGCCTTCTTTTGTTTTTCATCTGTAAAAGATGTGAAACAAACAATTGATAAAAGAAAAGGCTAAACATGATAAATAATGACTGATAATATTTCTGGACAAGAGAAATGAATACAGTATAATGAGACATGGAGATTGATGAAGTTTAAATAAAATATATCATGTAAGGAATGAATCTGTAGACTCAATCTGTAGATTCAATCTAGATTTCCTTTGAGTGTCAAAAATGCTTAAAGTAAAGAAAATGATATAAGTTGAATAGATACTGAGAGCTGATCTATATGCTAAAGGTGTTTTTCTGCATTTACTCAGTATTTTTAAAAATAAATTTAATTAAATAACCTTTCATGACCTTGAAGGCTTGCTAAGCAGAATAAAGTAGTAGCAAGATGTAATACCTCCGTATATCATTTCAAATGGATTTTGGTGGGTAGTTGCAACTTTTGTTGCACTTCTAAAATTTAACTCCACATTAAATAAACCTAATGTGTATCTGAATATTCTTTGGACAGGATTATGTAAATGCTTGCTGTATTTTTAGTTTTGCATTGCACATTCAAATCCTTAATGAACCCCATGATTTGAAATGGCATCATGAATTTTTACAAAATTTCAAATGTTTTTTCTTCACTATTAGAAAATAATTAATTCATCACTAACTACTTAATGAGTTTATTTAATTTTTAGTTAATTTGTTAAATTTTAACTTGGTAAAAATACATGAAACATATTTAAGTATTAGCGATTAATATTGAAAACTGCATCAGTGGCATTTAAACAAATCTCAGAGCGTGGTGAGTGAGTTCTAATAACTTATGTCACATTTCTGAAACCTGGCATGACATTCTTCTTTGATGTATCACCATTAGAATTAAGCTTAAAAATATGTATGTATTCAATAATAGTTACTCATGTCCATTCCATTTTGACGCTTAAACATATATGAAGACATTCCAGAGATACATACAAAATATTTGTTTCCATACAATGTTTGAATTATAATTATGGTAAACATAATGCCACCATAAGCTGTCAGTAAAGTTATTGTCATAATAGTATTAGTATTTTTGTTTTGTAGGGTGCTTCGATGGCTATAGTCATTTTGCACCTCTTCCAGTCATAGAAAAACCCATCTGAACAATCACAACAACCATGCCTTAGGTGGGATTTGAACCCACGACCTTTGGGTTAGCAGGTGAGCACACTACCCACCAAGCTAACCTGGTTATTGTCTAATTCAAATGCAGTTAATGATGAAAATTTCAGTACTTATTTTCCTGAGGTATGTTAGGCAGATACTCATGGTAATGTGACTATGGTAATTCTCAAGTGGAACTGAAATGGCTGAAGCTATCATATTAGTAACTTAATTTTGTTAAGTATTATTATTTAGTTTTGTAACTTCGGCATTCTTTTGGAAAAATATCAACACTTTTGCAAATATATGGCATCCTTAGAACATCCTGATGATCTTTAGAGATTTAGACTAAAAATGAGAATCGAGATGTCACACGCACTCACATACACACCGATTTGTGATAAATTTTGATTGATGAAAACATCAATGTCATATTTTCTGTTCCATTACTAAATTTACACCATGAACAGCCAATAGTTTGCATTTTACAGTATTTTATACACCATACCTCCAATTTCCATTGGGCACACAGTTAAATGGGATAAAATATCATTAAATTCTATTAAATTTTAGTTAAAAATGGGACAAGATGGTTTTTTTGTTTTATTATCACAATTGTCAGTGAAATTAAATGAATTTTCCATTCTCATAGAATTTCCATGCATTGCAAAAATAACATTTGTTTATTTTTATTTCTGTTCGGATATCAAAACTTTGTAGTTAAATTTAGATGGATTAGGAACATATTGAAAAATGAACAATAATTATGCTAGGAATAATGTCCTGATTTTGATCACAAAAGCATGGCATTTGAAAAGATAATCTTTCTTCATTCAAAGGAAAATTTTCCCGGTAAGGGAATAATTTTGTATCAATAGGAGTTTTAGCAAAACTATTATTGTATATTAATTGAAATACCATATTAAATAAAATTCTCTTCATTCCCAGTAGGAGAATAATTATGTATCAATAGGAATTTTAGCAAAACTATTATGGTATATTTATTGAAATACAATAAAATTCTCTTAAATTTCAAAAATTGCATGATCTCTCAAGAATATTTCTCAAGCATTTCACTTTTAAAATTAATTGAATTTCCATTAACTTATAACATATTCATTATCACATATTATTATAAAATTGATGCACAGTAAATTAGATCATTCATCACCAAATCACTTTGCACAAGATGTATTTTGCCAATTTGATTTTTCCAAAGAATGACTGACCCCTTCCACAAGATGCCTCCCTTTGACAGATGTTTGAACCAGTGCAAACATCTGTAAGGACGGCTCATCAATTTCCAATTTCTTTCAATTTACCTTTCCTCATTTTTCCCAGTGATTGCATCAGTTTTACATTTTTTTCAAGTGTTTGAAATTGATTAAATCCATCAGGAAGAAAAGTTTACCTTAAAAGCAGTGAACTATTTTTGAGCTTCCATGAAGCACAGAATAAAGCAGTTGTACAGGATGTTGTTAATGCGTGTGGATCAGCATTTTTCTTATTTAATTGCATAAACGTGCTTCAGTCACCTGCGCATCCACCAGGAGGCGTCTCATCGGGGATGGGGGCGGGAAGAGGGGGGTGCGTGTACGCAGTGCTTCCTCCACCATATCACTGGCTGATCCCCCATTTCCTTGTACACAGCCTCTATATCCCCCCCTATCCGCCTCTCCCTCCTCTTCGTCTCTTGAAAGAAACTTTTGTTTTACCCAGTGGAATTTTTCCCTGTTACTTTTATCAAAACAATTGCGGCCATTAAACTTATATTAAAATTCACGGAAGGACTCTTTTTTCCTCCCTCTTTGAAAAGAGACCACTCTAAAAATGTCCTCCGGGCAATATTTATTATCCTTCCTTGGTATTATTTGGAATTCTCACTTTTTGTATGCCTAAATTATCACAAACTGTACAAAATTTGTGACTGCCCTACCAAAATGGGAAGCAGCACCTGATATGGGAGAAAAAGAAACATTCATAAGTATAATACAGTTAAAATTTCTTAAAATTACGTCTAAATAAAGCATACACTATACTATTTTTGTATAATATAGCTTTAAGACTTAGATAATCAAATGTTTCCATCCATTTAATGCTTTTTGCATTAGATATTTTGGCAGATTTGAATCACATAAATTTGAGCATTTTATTAGGAGCAAAGATTAGGATGTTTTATCACCCTTCCCTCTGGCAAGAATAGAAAGATTATCATAGTCTTATTTAACTAAGGTTTGCGGGAGCTTTCCAAGCTAATGTGTTATTTTTTTAACTCTTTAATCCTTAGATGTTCCTGCCTGTAATATTTCCATCAATAAGTTTTTTCTGTAGTTTCAAGAGTGTCTAATAAAATTTCACTCCCTCTTCTTCTGATAAAGGTGTTCCATAAGCTTTATTACTTCATAGTATTTTCTCACAAGTTAATCGTATATCAATTTTATTTTCACCATTTTATATAGCATCATAGTTCCACCATTTTTATGGTCTTCTTATTTTTCCACAGCTGCCTCTGTCCATAACATTCGTGGAAAATTAAACTCTGTGCATAAGTTCCTCATAGCAGACGCAATTGGAATGGATATTTTCCATTGGAGACACTAAGATGTTTAGGAAAATATGTGGCAGAGATTTTTATGGGATTATATAAAATATTTACTTAAAGGAAGTGCCTGGCTATAAGACATCTTGTGGTCAACATTATTTCCCATTCCAGGTAAAAGCAACAGAGATGATGAATTTGGACATCAATTACAAATTCATAAGTAATAAAGTTTAATTTTGCAATGATACTATACTATTACTTTAAGTTTAAATATGCATACAGCTCAGGCAGTTCTAGAAATCATTAAAAATAAATTGGATGCATAGGTTAAAACCTAAATAAAGACCAATTCAAGTTTTGTAACGGGAGATGGACAGAATTATAGCATTGAGGGCATGTTTGTAAATACATTGGTAAGAGAGGTGTGGGCAGGGCCGGAAGCAGGATAAGGTGTTGGTGGTGCACCAAGGTCCGTAGAGTAGTATGTCTAAGAACCTTGGTGGTGCAGTAATTAAGTCAGATTTGTGGACAACCAGGTTGTGATTAGTCAATTAGCCTAAGGGTGTCTTATTAAATTCATTAAAGGTTAATAGTATGTCAGGTGTAGGTTTTGTCAGTCCACATTTGGTCAAAATTTCCTAACACTAAACTCTGTGCGTACAAGGGGTGGATGGGTCACTCCCCTGATAACCACAATACAGACTGGATTTTACTCACTACCTCACACAATCATTCTAGCACTTTAAGGTGGATACCTATTATACCCTGAAGAACAAATTCTTGATGAATGAACAGGTAGAAGTAAAAAAAAACACAAACTAACATTGTCTTCATGTTGAATCTCACTTGTCTTACCTTCTTCATTCTTGATGATGGAGTATTCTACCACTTGTTCAATTGCTGCTTGGTTTCTGTGTTGTGCCCATAACACCATGATTCATCATGTGTGATGACTTTTGACAAAAAAGATTCCTCATTAACTTCTGTCTCTCTTTTCAGTTCCATCCACACTTATATACCAGAATTGAAACACTGATCAAATATTACTGTGACAAGTGTTGAAATAAGTTAGTTGAGAGTACTGGTCAATGTATACTACCATAGGTTGGTAATGGTTTACTCTTTTGTTTTTCTGTAGAGAATGTTTCCGTTCCAAATAAAGTATGCGAGTGCAGTGTACATAGTAGTTCATAAATACACACAAAATACAATACTTCTGTGAATGTTAATGTAGATTTCGTTGGGTCATGGACTCAGACATGTAAGAAGACCACTGTCTGCGTGTATAAGAAATTGAAGAAGTATATTGCATTTAAAATTAAAATTGATGTGAGATGGTATATAGCAAGATGTCACATTTAGAAGAGAGCACCAGAATAGAGCGACTAAATGGAGAAAACTATCATAGCTCATTGTTACTAGTTCAAGCAACATTGGTGGAGAGAAACTGTCGGAATACCATTGAACTGGGATTTGAAGAAATTGACAATTCGCAACTTAATGCAGAGCAAACTAGAGTGAATAGAAAGGCACTATCATTCCTGTACCATGTAGTAGCAGACTCATATCTGGAGGATATCGGTACTTGTACGATAGCCTTTGGAATATGAAAAACATGGTACATTCTCACTGCTACACCTAGTTGTAATGCTTAAGAAAATGGTAGCCATGGAGAAAACAGAGGACTTGTCTACACAGGAGTACATTGCAAAAATTGAAAGTATTCATAGAAAGTTGAACAAAGGCAGAATTAAATTTGAGGATAAACTGGTTGAAATGTTTCATCTGGCCGGTTAACTCTGGGTAAATATGAAGGGCTTGTATGTAATTTGGAGCAATAAGAAGCTCTATTAACAAGTAGGGTGGAGAAGGTGAGGTTATTCCTTGAAGAGAAATTCGGAAATAAAGAATGAAGAGGCATGGGCACTAACTGCAATGAAGAAGGTACAACCATATATCAAGCAAAGGTACGAAAGTAATGTACACAAAAAAAGAAGAAATAAGCAGAACCAGTAGGTTGGATATAAGCAAAAGTTTTTCAAATACTATTCATGTGGGAAGAAAGGACATATCTCCAAGTACTGTCATGAAATCATGGAGGAAATGAGATTGCATCAGAAGGAAGAAGAAACAAAACATAGCTGCTGCTGCTAAAACTACTGCTGTGAAGAATGACTTAAGGGTATGTGTACAAGAAATCCCAAGGTCCAACCAGAAAAGAACAAGTGGTTCATTGACTCTGGTGCCACTGATCACATGACACCCTACCAAGATCTCATCGACAATTTTTGTGAGATGGATGGATCTGTAACTTTGGGAAATGGTGTCGTGGTTGATTTGAAGGGAAAGGGTTCATTGACAATAAAAACAAATGTTTTGTCAGGAGGATGGACCATCAAGTTTAGTGAGTTTTGTACATTCTGGATCTAGACAGCAATCTCATATCCATAAGCTATTTGGTAAGAAAGGGAGTAAGGGTAATAGTTTGCAAACATAAGGCATCTGGAGTAGCTGGTGATGAAACTTTATTTACTGCTTATAAAGAATTTGGTCTTTATGCTTCAAAGACAGAGATAAATGAGAATGGAGATAATAGCCACTGTAGCAAGAACAAAAGAAAAAAATGTCTTTATGGTACAGCCGGTTTGGTCATCTTCATCATAAAGCAGTTAAGAATATACCACTCCTAAATATCAAGGAAGACAAGATACTCAAGATTTGCGACACTTGTATACAGAAAAAAATGACCAGGAAGAGTTTCCCGAAATACAGTAGATGAAAGCCAAGTAAGGTTCTTGAGTAAATTCACCGTGATGTCATGTGTTAAACCTAAATCAAGTGGAGGAGCCCAGTACATGGTAACATTTATTACCACATACCTCATTATATCACTGCCAGCTTCATTGAAAGGAAGAATGAGGTATGTGAGCAGTTCATCAAATTTCAGTCTGCTGCTGGAAATCTGCAAGAGAGAAGCATCAAGGCTGTCCAAAGTGACAATGGAGGAGAAAGTATAGGAAGAGAATTCCAGGTTCATCTAAAAAACTGAATAGAACACTAATGGATGTGGTGAGAAGTATGTTAATTGAATCAGATGTACCTCATAAATTTTGGGCAGAAGCAGCTAACAGGGCGTGCTACATTTGAAATAGGAGTCCATCTATCAGCTATTGATGATCAGATACCCCTTGAACTGTGGAGAGGTAGCCCAATGTTAAAAGAAGAGCTAGATGGCATGAAAGTTTTTGGATGCAAGGCATGGGCAATAATCCATGATGGAGGAAAACTTGACCCGAAAGCAGAACTTTGTGTTTTTCTGGGGTATGAATAGTGAGTCAAGGGTTATAGAATGTGGAAACTTACCAAAAACAAATTAATTATATGGAGAGATGTGATATTTGAGGAAGACTCTTTCCCATTTAAAACAGATCTATGTGAGAAAAAGGGCAAAGCTCAAATGAAAAGACAAAAGCTGACGTTATCATCCCTGTTCCTGATGGGAATGCAGGAATCAACGTTTTGGAGATGTCCATCCCAGGAGAAGCAGTTATGGAAGATGAAGTTGATGTGGAGGTGAATGAAGCAGGGAATGTGCAGCCTACCCATCCAGAGAGCCAGACCCAACCAGATGAGACCAGGAGGAAACCAGGGGAAGCACCAATGCTGAGGAGATCCAGCAGGCCACGGAGGGTAATCCATTACCGTGAATGCCACCTTTCAACAACCCTGAATGATGATGAAGAACCAAGGATGGTAAAGGGGGCTTTGTCAGGGACAAGTATTGAGCTGTGGAGGGATACTAGTGAACAAGAGTTAGCAGCAAGGAAGGGGGGAGACATAGTGGTACCCAAGACTGTCTTAGAAGCTTTGTCTGGTCCATGTGCAAAGGAGTCATTGCATTAGCAATGGAAAATCGGTGGAATATTAGTAATTTAGATGCAAATTGTGCATATTTAAAGAGTCCGATTCATGATGAGGTTTATGTTGAACAACCAGATGGGTTTTCTATGCAAGGGAAGTGTTCCCAATTGTTTGTATGCAAATTAAAAAAGAGTTTGTATGGACTTCATCAATCAGGTAGAGAGTGGAACATTGATAATTTCCTTAAGGATTTGAATTTGAGGAAGTGTATTTCAGAAAGCTGTATCTATGCAGCAGATCGCCTGATAGTCAGAGTATATGGATGACTTATTAGTGAATGAAACAAACAGTGATGTACAGAAATTCAAGGCTGATTTGAGTAAAATACTTGAATTCAAAGATTTAGGGCAACCTACTTACTTGTTATCCATGAATGTATCAAGAAAAGGTGATGTGATTAGTGTAAATTAGAGTAGTTTTTTAAAGAAAGTGTTGAGAGACTTTAAAATGCAAAATGCTAAGGGTTGTGCTGCTCCATCACTTGTAGGTTCAAATGCAATCCATTTAAATGATGATGCAAGTGAAAGTTTTGATCAAAAGGAGTATCAGAAAGCAATTGGTAGTTAACTCTACTGGTCAAATTGTTCTAGGCCAGACCTAGCTTTTACAGTTTGTAAATTAAGCCAGAAATGTAGTAATTCTGTTAGAGGTGATTGGAACATGATAAAACATGTTATATGCTATTTAGAAAATACAGAAAGTGTCAGTTTAGTTTTTCACCATTCATTGTTTTTACAGATGCAGATTGGGCAAACGACCAAGTGGACAGAGTATCAGTGGTTATTTGATTATCTTGGCAGGTGCACCTATTATATGGCAGAGTAAGAAACAAAGACTGACAGCTACCTCAACAGTGGAAGCAGAGTTTATAGCCATGTATGAAACTGCAAAAGAAGTGTTGTGGTTGAGGCAATTTTTGGTTGAATTAAACTTAGGAGATATATGCGTATTCACCAATTAAAATTCTAGTAGACAATCCAGGAGCAATGTGTGTTGCAAAAAATAAAATATTGTCTGATCAATCAAAACACATTGATGTAAAATATCATGCAATCAGAGAAAGGGTACAATCTGGTATGAGTTTCAATATGTTGAATCGGAGAATAATCTTACTGATATTTTAACCAAACCCCTTTCAGGGCCTAAGGCAGAAGAATGTTTGAGACAGAATTCGTCAAATTGTTAGGCATTTACTGATGACTGTATCATTGATGGTTATTTGGAAGTTGTAATTTAGTTTTTTTGGTATTGTTTATTTTGATTCACAAAGAATGAAGTTGCAACTTGTTTACACACTGTCCATCAAGGGGAAGTGTTGGAATAAGTTAATTAGTAGTGCTGGGAAATATATAACACCATAGGATGGTAATGGTTTACCCTTTTGTTTTTCTGTAGAGAGAGTGTTTTGGTTCCAAATAAAGCACACAAGTATGCCAGTGTTGTGTACACAGTAGTTCATTTATACACCCAACATACATTACTTCTGTGGATGTTAATGTAGATTTCATCAACAAGTTCATCTTAAAATTTCCAGTCAACTGCACAATTTTCCAGTCACTTTTTCCAATTCGTTAATTGTTCTATGGCAATATGACTATTTTACATCACAGATTTTTAATATGAATTTATATTCAATGAACAATTTTTAAGCAAGAAAACCTCTTGTAAGTCTATGCATGGCTCAGAATTTTATCCCTGCAGGCTCTCCAAAGTAACATGATAGTTTCTGCTGCTGAATTTCCTAACATGAAAAAACTTTTATGTAATTGTGTTTCTTTAACATTTTTGAATTTGCCAAACAGCAGTTAGGGAGATAATCCTGACTTCACGTTTCCCCGAGGACTACCAGGCCAACTATCTTAGGACTGCATTTGCTCAGGTAATCTAGATTGGTGTCTAATAATGGGATGAAAACTAGAGGAATAAGTTGGAACTAGCTCTCTACCATCCATCAGCAAATAATTCTTGTTATTTATAGGTTCCCCCTTGTGCATATTTAATCTGTGCCTATGTGACATTTTTATTATAAGACTGACATTAAATATCAACAATTTGGGATCCAGACAGATTGAAAAATGACATGGTACATTAAAAATGAGATCAATCATGGAAACAGCTACAGTTTTTGCTATGGAAAAGGATTCCACTGCAGTTTCTATGAATTTTCCACATTGATGTTTATTTATTTATTTCGTTCAAAGACAGCATAGCGCCAATTATATTGAACATATAACAAAGAAAAAAACAAACTAGTAACTATAAAAACTTAACGGATAATAAGTAACACCACCACATACAGTTTACAGATAAAAAATATACCAGCAGTCACAAGGAAAATTAGGGTAAAGAAAGATAAGGAAGCCAGGAATGGAAGGAGGGAAGGTGTTAGGAACGGGTCAAAGTCAGGATGGTGTTTCATCAGTATATTGCAGGTTGATGGAGGTCTGAAAATTAATGAAGGTTTTGTGATTGAGAGGCGAGGGGTGAAACAGTGAAAGAGGTCATTCAACCTCGTAGTACGCTAAGGGACTCGAAGAGGGAATATGGAAAGAAGTGCAGATGACCTATATGAACCATTGACGGTTTTTATGAAGAATTTTAAATCATTTAAGGCACGGCGAGCAGTAAGGGGAGGGAATGCCGAGAGATGGCATAATGTAATCTAGGGAGAAGTTACGGAAGTATAAATGGCGGTGGCGAATGACAGAGAGAAAAAAATTCAACGGGCGATCAAGAAGTTTGAGAGAGAAGTGGGAGGAGTAGAGGCACAAATTTTGGAACAGTAATCAAGTATAGGGGAAACACAGGCAAAGAAAAAAGTTCGGGGAGCTTGCAAATCAGGCACTCCTCCATAACGGAAAATTAAGCCAACCAGAGACATGGGTTTAGAAGAAATGCATTTAAAATGTTCACGAAAGAAAAGTTTAGAATCAAAGATTACACCAAGGTCTTTCTGAGTTGTGACTGCCGGAATTACCTGTCCATACATTCGATAACCATTTGCATGGAGTGATTACGGCGAGTGAAGGAGTGGATAATAGGATAATGTTGATGTATAAATACATGTATTCCATTCAGAATGAAGGATTTGGATTTTTCCCCTGCTATTAATCAGAGCAGGGTGAATTCTTGCTTCCAGGTACCTAATTAATGTTGTTTGTCTCTATAATTGAACATGGCCAGGGTGAATAGCTAAGTCTTCATATACAAGAGTATATCATTAGTAGAGGACATGTGATTACGAGTCATACTAGGAGAATATTTTATATTCACACAGGCTTCAAATGTGCACATTCAATTAGTTAAATTGTTATGATCTATTACATATTATACATATGTTAACCTTCATGGAACAACACATTATTTAAATAATTATTAGCCAGATTTGGAAAGTTGCTGATATACTATGGTGTCAGGAGGTTGAAGCTCTCATAGTTTCACTCAAACTACCCTTTTCCCTGAGTGGATGCGTAATCTTCTCGATAGTCACTTGAAATTATGCCGTATAGTAAAATCGACAAAAATACCCTGATTTTTGCACTCGGATACATAGTCCTTATAATCAGTTCTCTCTTTTAATGAAGTTTTCATAAAATTTCCCTTCTTATATCATAAGTGGACGAACTAATTCCATGTTCAGTTTAATAACTATTATATTTAACTTTTACCATCGCTCTATCATGGAATTCCACCAAGTGACGGCCTCCACAGTGAACTTTGAAAAACTTCATGGTGAGACGCTGGTCATCAACTGATTGCTTTTTTCAAAGAATACTGAGTTGTTAAATGAATCGTACTAAAAATTTAGAAAAACTAGAGAAAAACAAGAAAAAACAAGTTCTTTGTTTTAAAAATTTTTCCTGGTGTGGGTTTACGATATATTAATGCTGAACATCAATTATACTGACAGGACTCAGACAACTCGTATCAGCCAAAGAGTGTTTGAATGAAACCAGAAGCTTAATCATAAAACGCAACAATAATTATAGAAATGGAAAAAGAGATACTCGTAGAGACGACAGAAAATAACTTCAAAGTATAATTTTGATGATATTATGGAGGGGTACGCGCCGAGAGATTAGCGGAGTGGTCACCTACCGCGTGCGCAGGCATATGTCACAGGTTAGAATCCCGCCCAAGACATGAATGATGTGTTTGACAAAAATTAATTTCCCCGAATTACCGTCGCCGTCAAAAAAGGGCATATGCTGCCGTTAACATATGTGTCAAAACCACTTTAAAAATGAACCCAGAGTAATGGGAAAAAAAATCAAGGTGTGAGTTTCAAAAAGAACTAGATGATCACCTAATGGGTATGACATATAGTTTCTCATTAAGTGGATGTAGACAATGAAAGTAAAAATAGGATCCCTTGTCTCTCACACGTTTTATCTCCAAGTGCTATCAAAAGTATCTTCTCGCATTGTTTAATCGAGTAAGAATAAAGAAAGAAGTAAATTTAATGTGAATTACTCGAAAATTGTACTCAGAATTTTGCAGCTACTTCCTCAAGGGTTATTAATGGTAGTATTTTAAAAACATTGCTTGCACTGTTTAAATGGATTCTATGAGTAATAAACCGAATGGTAAATAATAATAACCTAGTACAACCAGAAGGTTTTTCAAGCGATGACAGTAAGAATGAGTTCGACGATAATTACTTTCAATAGCAGAGAGATAATGAATATTCTAGATGAACGTAGAATATGCCATCCATTCTATGTATATGCCAGTAAATACGAGTAGGGTCTCGATCTTAAAAGTTGTACGTTTTAGGTTCTAAAGATGAAATAATAGCCGAGTGGGTAATGTGCTTGGATTATTACCGGAAGGACCAGGCAACAAATATTATCAACAGCAGCAAATATTTTCTGGCGTGATATGGTGGAAGTTATCCATTACGGAAATGAAAATCACTGGGGGAACTCCACAAATAATTGTGGAATTCACGCAGTGATTTATTTCCGTAAATATTATCAATGTTAAGCCTCATGAGAATATCGACTAGAAAACAAGCGGTGTAGTTTTTCTGGATGGGTTCACTTTTTCAACCAGAATTACCACAGAATGCCAGAATGCCCTCGTTGACGCAGGGATTAAGAGTCATACCAAAATCCATGCCCTGGGTGGGATTTGAACCCGTCACCTTTGGGTTTGTGCATTACCAACAAGGTCAACCCGAGCGGCTCCGAAATTCTACCATATCATGTATAAATTTGAAATTATAGGGTAATGTTGAACCCCCAATTTTTATTTTAAGAGGTCACAGAACACCCAGCAGACAAACGCTTACATATGCTAGAGCAGAAACTCTAATGGCAAGGAATAAGTAAAACTCAGCCAGCTTAGATTTTGCGAAAGAGATTTGCATGTAACGCTTTCTCGAATACACAGGTTGAGAAAGTAAAACTTTGTGTATGTTTAAAAAAAATATATATATAATAAAAATTTTACTTTCTCTACCCGTGTATTCGAGAAAGCGTTTCGTGCAAATCTCTTGCGACACGTACCTTTCGGTCACCAAAAAATAATCACAAAAAATTGAAAAATTATTGGGACGCGAGATTCAGATGCCATTATTTGAACTATGGAGACTGTTTAAAGTTTATTTTTTCTTAAAACTCGGCGCACAAAATTCCATTTCCTCGACTTCTCATCTTTACGACTCGGAAAATCTCCGCCATTTCGATCTATTTACCCCACAATCATTCTTAATACGCTCAATCCGGCTAATACGGTTTAAAAACCTCACAGCCAGAGGAAATATGGCCTATTACGTTAAATATTTGCCCTTTGTCAGGCATCAAACTCGATTTGGATGTCGTTAGACTGAAGTACCGTGTGGACTTTGCAAATCATTAAGAGACGCAAACGGAAAATAATTGGCACTTCAGCATTAAGGGAGAAATAAGAGAATGTATTATTCGGATGTATGCTAATTAGAGCATTTATGGAGAGTAGTACTGAGCTAATTTTGGGCCCTTCTAGATTTTATTCACCTGAATAGGCACTAAAAGTAGACGTAAGAATCGAAAGTCACATATTCCAAGTTCTCTCGGGGTCCTAAAATACCCTACGAGTTTCGAATACGAAGGCTCACTCTTGAAAAGGGAGAGAACGAAGACGAGGGAGTGAAGAAAATTTTATTCAATTCGCTTCGGAGTAATTAAGAATCCAGGATCCTCCCACCGTGATTTCAAGCTGACTATGAGAAAAAGGAAGGGCATGAAATGAAATTAGAAAGTGGAGAGGAAGCGGAATATACCTACTCGTTGAATGCCTTTACGGGCTGAGTTGAATCTCATTAGACCCTCCCTCACTTCTCCCCTAACCATCACAAAAATTCGATTATTCTCCAGGTTGACTGCCCGGACAACGCGATAAGAAGCCTTTTCCCTTCTCTTATTTCGGCTGACTGGAAAATTTACGCAAAAGATCCACCACGAGCAAGGGAAGAGTTTCGAAGAGGATGAGATACGGGTGCTTGGGGGCCGAGAGAGGAGGGTTCTGGTTCCCCTGGACGTCTACGAGATCAGTTCCGTAATAAAGAGAGCAATAAAATATTTTAATGTTAGGAGTTTTACTCCTTCTAATTAGCAGCATATAAACAACATAGATGGGTATCAATAGCAGATTAGCTCGGACTAAGAAGTCGTTTATGACGAAGAGGCAACTACTATGCTCAAGGAAAATATCACTCCAAACAAGGAAGCGATATGTGAAAACATTCGTATGGAGCATGTCACTCTATGAATCAGAGACCAAGACCAATGGAAAAAGAGACCAAAGACGAATAGAAGCCTTCGAAACATAGTTCTGGAGGAGAATGCTGAATAAACGTTATAGAGTCAGGTGAGATGTGGTGGAAACGATCCGTAATCTAAGAAATAAGTTACAAAATTTGCAAT
>WURS02000015.1:6050738-6061808 GCA_011762765.2 Rhinocypha anisoptera | reverse complement strand
GAAATTCACTAGCTTTTATTTATGAGTGCTGCCATCTTCACGTTGAGGTCGGAAACTTTTCAGACCACCCTCATATACAAGAAGTAATTCACAAGGCAGTCCTCTTAATTCATATAATCTCTCATAATTGCCTAACCGAAGGATTCCACAGACTCCCTACCTCATTAAATCTCCAATGGTTGGACTGATACCTTTTCTGCCCACTTACTTTCAATAGCAATCCTTTTTCCCATCTATTTCCTGACAACAACTTTCCTAATGAGGACAGTCATCTCTCTGCTCATCACTTACTCTGCTCCCTCCACCATGCTCACTTAAACCTTGTTAGTTTCTCATCACAGTTTATTATTCTTCTCCTTTTATCTCCCTCCCTTACACAAGTCAGCATTTTTCTATTTCCTTATCTTTGCCATCCTCCTAATGAGTTCCTCCATAACCCAAGGCTTCTTAATTCTAATATTCATAATATTTCTTCTGCAGTTCTCATTAATAGTGATTAGATTTCCCTCCTCTCATACACAATCCCTCTTTTGTTACTCTCACTCAGAATACTTTCTCCTGATATTTGTCCCCATTAATTCATGCCAAAGTCTCTATGTTACATTGCTCTAATTACAATGACTCCCATTGATAAATCCTGAGTGCATGTTATCAACACATTAAAATAACAAAAAATGAGCTAAAATTTCTCTCAAATGAGAGAAATTTTAGCTCATTAGACCAGCAGAGCAGATGCACCTCTAGACTACCTCCGGGCATTATGTTAACGACCAGCCAGAATACAAATTAAAAACTGCACCGAGAGTAAACCCATTACTAAATTCAGATGAGAATGTCACTGTGAGTCATCATTAATGGACAGCTTAACTCATGGAGTAGTCAGCATCACTTAAAATGATGCAAAATTGGTATCTGTATATTTTCCTAAAGCTTAAACAAGGTTAGGTCCAGGGTCATTTACTTATCCAAAAAATAGAGCTCCTATTGCAATCTGAGTTTATATGAGTGATAAATGTACCCAAACACTGGTACTTCATTTATCCTTGTGGAAATTTTACTGTATTGAATGGATGTACCATCCCCTACTGATATCCTGTATGGCACAATTATGCTTTCTCCATTAGTTTAGATGACTGTTCTGTGTTCTTACGGCTGTGAAAGCTTATCAACAAATACCAGTCCATCCAGATGATATTTGTAAGACAGACATAATAACTCGATTTGGACCTTTTGAATTTCCATTCCTGACTTTTGGTCTCAGGAATGATGGTCAAACCTTCCAATGGTTCAACAACGAGGTAACCAGAGGATCACTTTTGTTATGCTTATATCAACGACATTATGATTTTTTCTTGGTCCTACGAAGAATATTTATGACACCTTCACAAATTATTTTGCTCTCTATCTGATTATGGCATGGTACTAAAGACATCAAAATGGATCTTTATCCAATCAGAGGTTAGATATTTGGGATACATCATCAGTGTTTCCGGCATTCAGCCTCATGAAGAGCAAGTGAAGGAAATCATAGAGTCCCCCTTACCAGAGACTGCTAAGGGGTTGAATCACCTAATTGGAATGATTGCTTTCTACTGCCAATTTTTGCTGCATGCATCAGAATACACAGCCCCACTGCATGTTTCAATTAGCACTCAATAATTAAAATGCCATCAATCAGTTTCATAGACCCCAGAATTAAAGGCTGCATTTCAAGCTTGTAAAGACAGCCTTCCTTCCGTCACACTTCTCATTCATCCATGCAATGAGTTCCCCCCAGGACTTTTCACAGATGCTTTCAGTCATTTAGTGGGTCCTTGTTTATAACATTAAGTAGACAACCCCGGGCAACCATTATTTTTACTTTAGAAAAAGATGTCAGAGAAGGAAACAAGATGGCCAGCTTAATACACAGAGCTTCTGGCAATTTATCTGTGTGCAACATTTTCAACATATTTTGGATGGTTGTCTGTTCACAATTTACACTGATCATAAACCTTTGATTCATACTTTCCAGAGAAGAAGAGAAAAACTGCTCCCCATTCAACTTAATCAAATTTCAATTGCTGCAAAGCTTTCAACAGACATTCGGCATATAAAATGTGCTGATAACACTCATTCACGTATCAAAGCAATCTCATCAATTCCTGACCACAAAGCTGTCATGGAGTCTTAAGAGGACCGATAGAGAGCTTTCAGATCTAAATGCATGTGGGTTCTCTCCGTGTCACATTTTTTCGGTCTTCCGAAACTACATTAACTGGGCATGCCGTAGTTTCAAACATGTCTTCTGCCCCTAAAGACCTTTTAGTTAGGAAATTAAATGAAATTTTCAGGCAAAATCAAAATTCTTGCCGAAGTATAGTGTCACCAACCGGAGCAGCCTGGCCTGTTGGTTGCCAACAATAGTTCCCCCCCACAAGTGGACCCTCATTTCCTTCGATGTCTATGACCTGTTTCCAAGTGTCCCCAGAAGTGACATCCTCTAGCTTGTAGAAGACACTTCAAATGGAAGGCTCTTCCACCGTCAATCATCAGTGATCTCTGCGTGGGTCTAAAAACATGTGTCACAAAATTATTTTAAATTCAACGGAATAATTTTTGAACAACAGAAAGGTTTAGCAATGGGATCCCCCTTATCCCCTCTGTTAGCAGATATTTACATGGACAGGGTTGAGAATGACTTATTCTCTTCTGACGAACCCCTAAAGAAAAATATTTTTTTTGGTTCAGATATGTGGATGACGTGTTTTGCATGTGGTCAGGCACAGAAAGACAACTAGATAACTTCTTTCAATTTCTAAACTCCTTCAAAAGTTCAATTAAGTTCACAATGGAAAAAGAAATAAACTCATCACTAAACTTTCTTGACATAACCATCAAGAAGAATCGTACCAAGCTGGACTTTTCAATTTTCAGAAAAAACTTTTATACATATCAGGTTATTCATTCTACATCCAGGTATCATTTTCCCCAAAAGCTAGAAGCCTTCCACACCATTATCCACCACTCGGTTAGCATCGCGATGCCACAAGCCAACGACAAGAAGGAACCGTCAATTATTTAGCAGATTGCATGTGACAACGTGTAGAATGAGAAATTAATTGACACCCTATATAAGAATAAATTGGAAAGGTCGGTAAAGGAATTTATCTTTATCAGCACTCCTGACACCGAAAACCGAGCAAAATGGTGCAGATTCCAGTACTTAGGTCCTTATCCCTGAGTGTCACCAAAGCCCTACCAAAACAAAAGATAAAAGCAGCCTTACACAACGGAAACAACTCGGGAAACATCCTCTCTAGCTGCAAGGTCAAGATCCCAGCACTGGAAAGAACCAGAGTTTACAGACTGAAATGCGAATGCTCAGAAGTATACGTGATCCAAACGGGGAGGAAGATCAAGGATTTAGTAAAGGAGCATAGAGCCAGTTTACGGAACAAGACTACAAAGATCACACTTCACAAAACATCACTTTTGGACGTGTGGGGCACAGTATAGTGATTTCATCCCTGATATAGGTGCTGCATATATTGAGAGGGGGAGGGCCATCGCCTTGACTCTCTCCAACAGTTGGAAAAGAGTATAGAGTATCAACTCGAACAGTGACATTCTTAATGGCGTGTTGTTTTCTGCCAGTTCACCCCTTCTCAATCTTCTGTTCTTCCCACCCCCCCCCCCCCCCCCTTTCAGCGGGTGCTTGACACCACGGGAGACCAGCATTCCTAGCTCCGTCATACCTCCCCACCCACCCCCCTCTCTCCCACCCTCCCCTTTCCTTACACAACTCAATCCTCAAACCTACCCCCTCCCCCTACTCCATACAACCACCAATAGCAATACCTTCCTATAAACCCCACCCCATCCTCTGTGACTATATATTAAGTGGATTTCCTATAATGTACACCTGATGATGACACTGTGTGTTGAAACCACCTCGTGAAATAAATATTTGATGTGGAAATTACAAAGTGCCAATTTTCTTTAAGTCGTGGATCGCTTCCACAAAGTAATGCCGGAAAGTACATCAGTCATCAGAATGAAATTTAGTTTCTGAGAATACATAAGTCCTCACCTCCAAAAAGATCATAAACTCTAATGGATGCATGCAATCAACAACCTGAGCCTTCAGTCATAAAACAAGCTATGATCCTTCTCATATAGGTATCTATATGTTACAAAGTAACTTAAAATAAAGTGGAGGTCTAATGAGTTTTGTTCACCAATGTATCTAATTTTGATAAACCAATTACTATAAATAACTTACATATTTCCAGCCTAAGGTGGTTTTGCAGCATTCACAGTATATGTCAGCCACAGCATGGAGACCAGTCAAGAGGACTCGCTCTTCTGCAGGTCCACACCCAACATTCACTCTGTTTTTAAACAAAAAATAAAGGAAATGGCAAATAAATGAAATGCTAAATAAATAATTCACTAATGCTTTTACATGTATAATAATTACATTAAATAATGGAAGGAACGAATAAATGTATATTTCCTTGGTTAAAAATTTATTGATTTTGTTAACTTTTTTTCTATAGTGTCAACAATTAAATTCTAACCATATTTGTGTCTAAATATTTACTATATGGTTCAAGCCACCAAAATTTAATCTTAAAAACAAAAACCAATTTTCACTTCCCTTTGCATTAGAATGAAATTGCTCACTTACTGTCCTTAATCTTAAATATAAACTCATTCACCTGATTTTTTTAATGAAGTCTAAACATTTTTTTAAAATAATGGACAATTTGTTTCAGAGCATAACTTCTTTGACTATGAACCTAAAATCATTTCCTACTATAATTATCAATTTGTGTGAAATCAAGATGGCGGAAAGTGAAACTTGTACCGTGTGTAGCAATAAAGTTCTTCCTAACGCTCAGTTTATTATTTGTAGTAAGTGCAAAAAGAATATCCATAAAAAATGTTCTAAGCTATCGAATAACTCTTTCAAATTATTGGTGAATGCCTCAGACGTGGATTGGTTCTGCAATCAGTGTAGTCCAAAAACTGCACCGAAGCCGAAAGATTCAGCAAGTAATTCGGATAGTTCAGGTGTTATTACTGAACTTAAATCACTTATTCTTAGTTTAAAAAATGAGGTTGAGTCAGTTAAAGAGCAAATCTGTCAGCTGTCCGGCAATACTTCACCAAATCCTCATTTTGATGCCAAACATAACATGGAGTCATTCATCGCTGAAATGAACGAGAGAAAATATGGTGCATCGAATGTGATTATTTTTAACTGTGACGAAACCAATTCCAATAACGAAGACATGAGAAAAGTGCAAAGTATTATTCATGATATCGACCCGAATGTTCCTAAGAGTGATATTCGTACTTTTCGTCTGGGGATACAACAAACTGGAAGGATTCGTCCAAATGAAGTGATTCTAGACTCTCCGGCTTCGGCCAAGAAACTATATCTACGTACATTGGGCTAAGAATTCAACCAACATCAAGATTGTTTCCAACAAGACAAAAGCTGAGAGGGAATGCTTGCAAGATCTTCGTAAGACCTTAGAAGAGAGAATAAATAGTGGTGAGACGGGGCTAACAATTAACTATTTTTATGGATGCCCAAAGATCGTGAAGTCAAAAAACTAAATAAATCCTCGGTTCATGCTAACATTTCTGTCTACTATCAAAATGTAAGAGGAATCTGCTCTAAATTAACTGACCTCAAAATATTTGTGCTAAACTGTGAATATGATGTTGTAGTGTTAACTGAAATTTGGCTTAATGATAGCATATGATCGTGATGCCAATAACAGCTCAAAAATAGTGGTGGTGGGGGTATTGACTTTAAATGTGAATAAATGTTGCATAATTTCCTTTTATAGGAATAAATCACCTATAACTCTTGATTATTTCCTTTGTAATTCTCCACTCTCCATAGTAAATAATGTTTTAGACTTAGGGATTTTATTTTATACCAATTTGGAATTTCAAAATCATATCCAAAATATAACATTACGAGCATATAAAACACTAGGGTTTGTGTGGAGGCTCTCTAAAGATTTCAATGATACACACTGTATTAATATTCTTTATTCCATACTTGTACGTCCTATACTAGAGTATGGTTCGATTATATGGAATCCCCATTATAAAGCTCACGAGTCTATAATAGAAAAAATCCAACATAAATTTCTGCGTACGATTTCGATTAAATTTAATATACATTCTGGGGAACCTTATGAGTTTGACTACAGCTTCATAATGTCCACCATTAAAATGTCTACACTATCCTTGCGTAGGAAACACACTGAACTGATATTTCTTTCTCGTTTGATAAAAAATGAAATTAACTGCATTCAGTTATTAGAATTACTAAGTTACCATGCACCTACAGTATATACAAGAAATGATAGGATGTTCAATCTTCCTCACCTTGTGAGGAATTACACATATAATCTCCCTATGTTCAGATTACAAAGAGATGGAAATAAAATAGTATGAACATTGATTTTTTTTAATTGTTCATTTTGTGAATTCAAAAAGAAAATTAAGAAGTTGAATTGTTGGAGAACTGTATCTTTTCTGTCATTACATATGTATAGTAAAGGGTTTATCCTGTCAATAAAGAATATAAATAAGAATATGAATTTGAAATTTCAATTAGTGGTGGTCAACTGCAGCTTCAGCGGAACAGAACAAATATATTTGAAGGAGAAGACAAGGAAATCTGTTATTGGAAGTCCCTTTTGAAATGTGAAATAAACTACTTACACACTTTGTTACATGTATAACATGATACAAGAATGTTGGTACTTGGGTAAAATAGATAATAGGAATAATTCACTAAAAAAGTTGGCACTTTCACAAGTTTAAATTTATTACACTACACGTTTTAGACACGAGGCCATCATTAGGTACACAAATTCATACAATGAGGCAGAATTTGAGCACCTGATTATGGCTTGAAACATGTGGTACGGCAAGTTTATTGCATGTGCAACAAATTTAAACTTGTGGAATTGTGCCAACTTTTTCAGTGCATTATTATGATATCTTTCCACTACATCTCACCTAACCCCATTACAGTTAATGGGATATGTGATCTAATGTCAAAGTAAAAACAAACTGCAAAATACCATTATTAACAACCTGCTTTTTTATGATGAAAATATAAATAATATACGTTTGGTTAATTGATCCAATATAAAAGAATAGTTATGCAATATTTCATCCAAAGAGTTTGTGGCACTCTTACACATGTTTTTTTTAAGAACTGTTCAGTAACTTCACCAGACAATGCAGGTAGTTTTATATTTTTCAAAATCACATTAAATAATGTCATGGAACGTATATCAGTTATGAATATGTTACTTCCATAATTAATTGGAAATAAACTTCCATTTATTGATAATAACTGATGTCCAATTTTTCCATTTATGCTAGCTACTAAAAAACAAGGTAAGAGTAAACTAGTATCTAAAAAAATAAATCTACTTACACAGAATTAAAGAGATATGCCCTGCCTTGACTCCCCTGGAATGACTGGAAAAAAGTATATCATATTTAAAAAAATTGAACAAAATTTTGCATGAAATACACAAATTTAAGGCCATTTGATTGTTCACACAATAAATGTTGCTACCAAATTAAATCAAAATGTTAGAAGAATAAATTCCTACATTCTTCAAGAGTTAATATACAGCAGGTATATAAGTAACAAGTAAGTACTTCTGAAACTCAGTATGTTAGCATGAAAAAATATAGTTAAAGAGTACAGAAATGAAAACAAGGTGATTACACCATTAATATTTGAAAACATGTTTCATTTATATCATCTATTGATAACAAACAATCTTTTTCCTCTAAAAATTGTGTAAAAAGTATATGAAGAACTTTTGGAATGGGAGCAGTCCCCTAAAATTAAAATATAAAATGAATGAAGTAAAATATTAATGAGCTCAGAAAATTTCAATCTCATGCGAAATTTTAAAATAAAAGTCAAATAACCTACAGCTAAATAGAACCATAAATTATGGAAACACAATAACAACCACCAAATATTAAATGCAGAACCTTATCGAAGGGTAATGCAATTAATAGTACAAATGAGACACTCACATGGAAGGAACATTGGTAACCTCTTCCTTTAGTATTTCACTTTCACCTTTTTAGTATTTAAAAAAATTATGACAAGTGATTAAACTGTTAACCAAATGATTTAGAAATAATAAGGAGTTAGTAGTAGTAGTACTTTTGTTTATCAAGTGCTTTGATAGCTAAGGTCATTCCACACCTCTTCAAATCATTAAAAAAAAACCCTATGGCACAATTACAACACCTATGCCCTGGATGGGACTCAAACCTGCAACCTTTGGGTTAGCTGGAAAACTCACTACCTCCAGGCTTACCCAACCAGCAATAAAGAATTAATAGGAGCCTTATCAAGTAAAGAAGTCAAGTTATACCAAGAATAACTAGTCAAGTCATTATAATCACAAGATACATGTGGCCAATCATGGTAGCATATAAAACTAATTACATTAAATATGTTAACTAAGGGAATAAAAAATGAAAATAACATTTTTGTAATGACTACAGACAGAAATGATGTCTAGTGACAACTTAGTGAGCAATTTATATCTCCTCTATGGAGTATTTTCACAGTTTTGAATGGCTTTTCAATATTTTTTATCAGTCCATGCAAAAATATAAAAAATAGGCATATATCAGATATATTGTACAACAAATTTGTTGTCAAATTATTTAATGACTTTGAGTTACTCTTATGAAATTTATATATCATAAACTGCCAGTTATGAACATGTTAATGTGTAAAAATTAATAAAAATTAGGAGTGTGATATCTCAACTTTGAAATAATGGTGGTCACCTACACTGCAGAGACCTGGACTTTATTGCATCATCTCCTAAATGTCACAAATTCATTATTCAAACTAACATATCTGTATGTACTGGACAATTAATATATAAATGTAAACACATCATCTGATAATTTCTATGTTATGTAGCTAGGGAAAATTTACACTCTAATCAGCCAAGATGGTCTTCAAACTAGAACGGTGTAATTTATTTTCTCTAGGACTGGTACCCATTGATGCCAAAAGGTTATATTATTAATAATATATAAATACCTCTATATATTATTAATACTATCTCTATATAATACTACTGAGTGTTGCAAAGGTGTTATTACATATTTCAACCAGTTTAGAAGGCTGTCACAGCAGTGTAGGTAGAAGTCACTGTTACTAATGGAATATGCATTACTACATATATCTATAAAATACTGAGTTGGCAACTACACACAGTACCTAGAAAGAAAAAATATAATGTGCTGAAAATATATTAAAAAATTAATTTGGTCCAAGTCCATTTTCTCCCTAAAGACACATAACATAACTTGAATGACATGAATAAAGGACCCAACAATTATTTAACAAATTTTTATCTCTAAGCCTTCTTTTGTATCAAGTGTCAGCCTAGCAATGTTAACAATGTTTTAATTACGTAAATCTTGTTTTTACACAAAAATGATGCAGTTTGATAAGAGCAATGTTGTACATTTGTAACCATTCTACCAGGAGGTGCAATGACTTGGATCTATCTTTTGTAGAAACCAGAACTGCCTTACTTCTCTAGGACTTTGGCTTTTCAATAGTCTACTCACTGAATTGAAGAGTTCAGGAACTTCTTTGGCTTCAAGAACAAAACCAGGCAAATTCTGCTTAATAAACACTACCATAATAATAATATATTTTATTTGCCCAGATATGCATATATACAAATATATGACCCGTCAATGTATAAGACAAAGTATCATAAAAAAAATATATTGAGCAATATATGTACTTGGCCACAGAAAGGAGTGCATCCCTAATGTACTAGCTAATTCATAATTTCATAAACAGAGTAAAAAAAAATTCTGAAGAAAGTCCAATTTTTTTCTTGAAAATAAGTTCTCCTCATTTTGAAATCAGAAGGCAATCTGTTGGTTAACAAAAAACCCACTGATTTGAGCCCCTGAACCACACTTTTTGTCCTTATGTGCGGTCAATGCAAGTATTTAGACCTCTCATGTAGTGGCAATGATGTTGTTCATTAGTCTCATATGGGGAAATATTTTTCATGGTTGGCATAATGACACAAACATATACATGGTATTGGCAACAGAAATAGTTTTTCAGAGAATGACTGGGTGCATTATAGGGAGCAAATGCTTCTATTAATGCTTTCTCTACATATTTTTTTCTATTTTTATACTTTTTCTTACTTTGATGTGTCCCATATTTGAAAAATGAACTTTTGCACATATTACAAATATTTGGGAAAATAAAATCATTATTATGTAACTAGGCAGTGACAAAGTGCAACGACATAAAACAATTGTAAACTATGGCAATGTAAATGTACTCTGTATATCTGTAATTTGATGTACCTTATATCTAACATGTTGGTACTGTAAATTGATCCCAAGTCAAATAAAGTATTATTAATTGTATATTATCAGGCATAACTATGTGGAAATCCATTTATGAGAAAAGGAACAACGTACTCCGTATTTTTCCACTTGATTTTTAATTTGGTACGACTAGTTTCAACGCTACGGCGTCATCATCAGGTGTTGTTGTACCAAATTAAAAATCAAGTGGAAAAATACGGAGTACGTCATTCCTTTCATTTTTCTTAACATCTTTAGTAAAGTAATTTACTTCAAATATACTCAATAAATTTAACCTTTATTTTAGCCTACGATCAATGAGTGGCTCCCAACCTAAATCCTTCGATATTTAATCTTTACATTGCTACGTTTATTATAAAAACATTTCGGAAAGCACATGAAAGCTCATGAAAACGTCTAGGAATTAAAATAAAGATTAGGAAGACCAATTTAATGAAAGCAGTGGAAGAGGAAGAGGTAGTAAATGTTACCATAAGTGTAGAAAAACTAGAGCGAGCTTCATCCGGTTAAATATCTCGGAAGTCAGTTACCTCGTCTGACTTCTCTGTTCCTTGTCTGGGAATTTGTCGTAACCAGTTTGCATCTCTCCCTTACACCCTCCCTCCGGCCCTCTCTGCATCTCTCTCT
>WURS02000015.1:6026959-6039128 GCA_011762765.2 Rhinocypha anisoptera | reverse complement strand
TGCTTGTGCTCATACTCTTCCTTCTCAGCCAACTGGTTGGCATCGAGCCACTTAATGATCTCATCACACTTATCAAGGATGGTCTTCTTATCTGCCTCAGAGAGCTTGTCCTTGAGCTTATCGTCTTCCGCAGTGCTCTTCATGTTGAAGCAGTAAGACTCTAGGCTGTTCTTCGCCTGCACCTGCTGCCTCTGCTTCTCATCTTCTGCCTTGTACCGCTCTGCATCATTGACCATCCGTTCGATCTCCTCTTTGCTCAGTCTCCCCTTGTCATTAGTGATGGTTATCTTGTTCTCCTTGCCAGTCGATTTGTCCACTGCAGTTACATTTAAGATTCCGTTGGCATCAATGTCGAACGTAACTTCAATTTGTGGGACACCACGGGGTGCAGGAGGTATTCCAGTCAGCTCGAATTTCCCGAGGAGGTTGTTGTCTTTAGTCATCGTACGCTCTCCTTCATATACTTGAATAAGCACGCCAGGTTGGTTGTCAGAGTAGGTCGTGAAAGTTTGAGTTTGCTTAGTTGGAATGGTAGTGTTCCGTTTGATCAATGCAGTCATCACTCCACCAGCCGTTTCAATACCCAGGGACAGCGGAGTAACATCAAGCAGCAAAAGGTCTTGCACAGCCTCAGACTTGTCACCATGCAGGATAGCAGCTTGCACAGCTGCGCCGTAAGCAACAGCTTCATCTGGATTAATGGACTTGTTCAACTCCTTTCCATTAAAGAAATCTTGCAGAAGCTTCTGAATTTTAGGAATGCGAGTGGAGCCACCAACCAAAACAATGTCATGGATTTGAGACTTGTCCATCTTGGCATCCCTCAAAGACTTCTCCACGGGCTCAAGGGTACTACGGAACAAGTCAGCGTTAAGTTCTTCAAACCTGGCCCTTGTGATGGAAGTGTAGAAATCGATTCCTTCGAACAAAGAGTCGATCTCAATGCTAGCCTGCGTTGAGGAAGAAAGGGTGCGCTTTGCTCTCTCACAAGCAGTCCGCAGTCTTCTAACCGCCCTCTTATTTGGAGTCAGATCCTTCTTGTACTTTCTCTTGAACTCCTGAACGAAGTGGTTCACCATTCTGTTGTCGAAGTCCTCTCCGCCCAAATGTGTATCTCCCGCAGTCGACTTGACCTCGAAGATGCCATCCTCTATCGTCAAGATGGAGACGTCGAAGGTACCACCACCCAAATCGAAAATCAGAACATTCCTTTCGCCCGACCCCTGTAAACGGAAAAACATTAGTAAATGTAACAAGCTCAATGTATCAATGCCTGAAATAAAATCAGTGTCCATGTAATGCAAATTTTCATGCTAAAATTAAATTAGCAAATCCTGATGAAAGTTTTGAAAAATTGATGAGTGAAGTAACTGTATTTAGATTATCAACCCGGGTGCGCCCATCCAGAGTTGGCAATTGGCAGACTTAACTAGCCATTCGGTAAGCGAATGGGCTAGTAAGGTTACAGAACGAAAAAATTTCATTAACTTCACAAAAGAATGAAAAATGCAAACAAGTGGGTCGCACAGAGCATTTATCAAAATTTTATCGTACGAAAAATCTAACTAAAAACCCCACACAAACTTTGAATAGTTGAAAGAACATTACCTTTTTGTCTAAGCCATAAGCAATGGCTGCAGCCGTGGGCTCGTTGATAATTCTTAGTACATTCAGGCCAGCAATTGCGCCCGAGTCTTTCGTAGCCTGACGCTGTGAATCGTTGAAGTAGGCAGGTACAGTGACCACTGCGTTGGAAACTGTCTTCCCCAGATAAGCCTCCGCAGTTTCCTTCATTTTTGTTAGCACCATAGAAGAGATCTCTTCAGGGAAGAATGTTTTGGTTTCTCCTTTGTACTGAATTTGAATCTTTGGTTTTCCGCCATCGCTGACGACGGTGAATGGCCAATGCTTCATATCTGACTGCACCGACGCATCTTCAAATCTTCGACCGATCAACCGCTTTGCATCTGAAAGGAAAAATTAATAAAAAAAATCTTTCAGTAATATTCCTAAAGTTAAAATGGCTGACCTCTAATCAATTGAGTTTTACTGCGAATCGATAAGAGACAAGATAATCCTTGACCTATTTCGAACATATGACTAAATATGTACTTCACGAATGACGTCAGATGATTACGTCATCTCTTAATCCGGTAAGCGTTGAATCAGAAATTAGATCTCACCGCAGTATAAAATGGCGGACACGGGCAAGGCTTTTTTTCTAGATTTTGGTCATCGCAACCACACAAAGGAACAATTGAATAAGAATTAATGGAGGGAATGCGTATTATAACTTACCAAACACTGTATTATTGGGATTCATGGCCACTTGATTTTTGGCGGCATCGCCGATAAGACGTTCAGTGTCGGTGAACGCCACATAGCTAGGGGTAGTCCTGTTTCCTTGATCATTTGCTATAATTTCCACCTTTCCGTGTTGAAACACGCCTACGCAGGAGTAGGTGGTCCCCAAATCGATACCAACGGCTGGTGCTTTAGCCATAGCTGTAATAAAAGTTATATTGAGAAAACGTACTGTAGAAAAGTCACATTTGCTGCAGTTTTAACAATGATATATTAATAACATGCAATCTTCAAATAATCAACTTAATGTCAGAGCGTTCAACCTAAAACTAACATGGAGTCAACTCTCGACACATTTTAACTGCATTTTATGTAAAAATTCACATATTAGTCTCACCTCTGTATTAAAAGATCCTTAAATATATATAGACACTAATACTGGTACAATATCACAACTAGCCACAGATTCTGCCGCTCACAAAGAACCGGAGAGCTCGCTCGTAGATTCAGAATTAACGCTAACGGACGTGGCGCACCGCTTTATATGTAAGCTCCACGTTTTCCACAAAGTTCCTCGCGGTTCCAGAACCTTCGAGCAGTTCTCAGCCAATGACGGTGAAGAGCTGTTTTTTTTCACTGTTCTCATTGGCTAGCTAAATAAATCTTCCAGATATTTCTGGACTACTGAATTCGAGAAGTTACTAGATCATAATATTAAAATTTTATGTTAGTGACTCAATATCCGCAAAAAATATGCAAAATAAATATTAAATATAATTTTAAAATAGTAAAATTTTGAAATTGGGTCAAAATCTTCACGTCTGAGTTTTTATATTTTAAAATATAAATGCGTGTTTTATAGTATGTTATAGGCTATAACTAATATAATTTAACTGTTTACTGCGATTTTTCATTATATTTACTCCACATTAAGTACCATGAAATTGAAAATGTTGTGTATTTTTCATTAACATTGTCAAGCACATGCACTTAAGTGGATAGAAAGTACGAACTTAGTTTTAGTTAACTTTTAATTTTATGATATAAACTACGTTATATATTAGTTTTTGAAAGTAGTCACAATCCATATTGATTTTTACATGTTATAAATTCATTTCTTCATTATCAGCCATCACAGTTAAGTATGACATACTTTCCTGTTTCCTTTCAGGAAACTTATTTGAAATGTTAGGTTACATTGGTAACATCGTTGGAGGTAATATTTTGGCATAATATACTCATGATTGATCATATTTTCGTTGTGTCTTTGTTGTCAAAACAAAGCCACACAATATAATTATACAGGCGTTACCGAACATTAGTGTTTATAATGTTATTTATTCGCATCGTTATGCCTCTATTATCTTTCTACTAATGTTGGGTCAGTTTATACATTATCGATATTTGTATTAAAAGTTGCATCTTGCTGTAGACCATGTAAGTAAATGTTGTTTCTCCTTCGGGTGTGAACACGTTTCATTGAGTGCGTGCCTTGATAAATAAAATAAAACTAACATTTTATTTCTAGTTCAGTGGACGGATGAGTGATAATTCGTTCTTGTGGAATGTTATTTTAGTAGAAGAGAGCATTTCAGACGAAAGATTCTTTCAACCTTCGTAAAAGTATTTTGGCCTACTTCTGGAAAAACCCAATGACACACTTTACAGTACGGAGCAGTTCCCTACGCAAGATGTGTGGCAGTAATGGGCAAAATACCCAAGAAATATATTTTCTGAATTAGTGTATGCGTTTATGAATTACGTTTGCTGATAAGAATTATAGCGTGTGGACTTTGGGAGCTAATTTGCTTGGGTAGGTACCACGCTACAATGAAAAATATGCAGATCTTAATTTTAAAGCAGTTATTTAATTTGTCACGTCAGTGAGTTTTAGTACTAGTCCACAGTTGTTGATGTGGTGAATGATTTCTTGGCATTAATATGTAACTGTTGAAATTTATATATGATCTCCAATCTCATAGCATAATCTAATCTTTATTATCCTTCACGACAGAGATTTATTGGCAATGTTGCATGGGACCTAGGAAAATAATCAAAACTGTTTTAAGATGAATGATCTAGTGTTTACCCGGATAATAATCTTGTTGAAAATCTTTCGGGTTTTCCACCGGGTCAAGTTTTCCAATAAGTTTTGTTAAGTATTTTGTTTTACGATATTCTCTTTCAGTTATTCCAATTGCTACCGTGTGACTACAGATCTCATATGTAAGCGTAAAATATGCGTTTGTGGTCTTCGGTCTGTTTGAGTTTATGATAAATTTTGCTCAATATTAGGAGTGTGATGCCCCTTCTTGTTTCAAAATATAAACATATTATATGAATGAATCCTTTCCGTGCTCCTGGAAGGATAGAAGTCAGGTAGTTTGACGATTATTTACTGCCCCACCTTATGTTATGGCCAATGAGTTACTTTGTTCCGAGAAATGTTAATAGGATTTCTTTACATTGACAGAGGGAGGGAATCAAATACCGTACCAAGTTCAGTGCTGTAGCTGAATTTCACGATTTTTTATTTCTCTATGGTAAATTCATGGTTCATGCTCTCAGGCATTAAATTGCTATTTTAAACTGATACTGCAAAATAACCTTATTCTGCGGTAGGTTTATAACATCTTCTTCTTGCCTGATGTGATTATTTTAAGCTTCTTAAGATTAATGTGATCCAATAAGGAAAATGCCATTGAAAATTCTAACAAACATTTCATTCAATAACGTCTTTCATCTCATACTAGTTTCCTGAAACCCTGTTGTGTAACATTCCTACTCCATCCTCCAAGGAACTTGCATCCATGTTCAACATGGTGGCCTATTACCAGATACGTATTATATATAGTATCAGGATAATTGCTGAAAATTAGGATAGATTTTCTAATGATAGAAGCTCCTTCAGAGATATTTTAAATATTAAATTTATTAAATATTCATCATATACTCCACCTCATTTCAACTATCCACCAAAATACTTAAGATTATACTTGCTTTCTCATAATATCTTGTATAAAACCCTTGTTCTTGGAAGCTGTTTGTTTATGTAATATACATACTTTCATCTGAAGTTCTGACTATACATACATTTTTCCAACTGTTTATTCACATCCACCTTGAAACATTTCAATATATGCCTGCTATTTGCTGTTCTCATACCTAAACATACCCATGGATTTCAGTACCTCATCGAGCTGTGGGCAAGATAGATGCAAACACTGATCTTGGATCTGTGTCATTCATTGGGAACTTCATGTTAAATATATTTTGGTGGGATAGTATTTAGAAGTTTTACTCTGCATCTCTATTTATTGAACTGGGTTCAACAATAGCTGAAGGTATAATTGTTTAATCATAGATGCTGTATTAAGTGGAATAGAAAACCATACTCTGTATTATATTATTGTACCAATTGGTCATCATAGTCGATATACACTTAATGCGGTAATAATTATTTCCACTCCCTGAAGAATGGTAGTAGTGATTACCTCCATTTACTATTCTTTCTTCTTTGGAGAATGGGTGTGATAGACAACAGTCCCCAGCCTCTTTTTACTTGGCCACCCTTGCTTCCTTTTTCCCTGAGCTTCCATTTCTATTTCCCTAATACAGTCTTCCTCGTCATAATTCATCATAACTCGTCATAAGGCCTCTTCTCTTTTACTTTCTTTGATATTTCTCCCACTTCTATCCTTGTTCTCCTTATTTGATCATTCCATCATGCTTTGTAAATCTACGCATCCATCTCATAGCATTCTCATTCCAATGGCATCAAGTGTTCTCTTCTCATATATTTTCTTCATCTCACGTGTCTCTGATCCACACAATATTGCTGGCCTGACAACTGTCTCCCCCTGTATTCTCCGATCACACAGCATTCCTAATACCTCCTTCCAGTTTCTCCAAACTGACTGAGCTCTTGTGGTTTAGTTCCTTGCCCACTCCATCTGCAGCCACTGTTTATCCAAGGTATACCATCTCTCCCACTCCTCCCCTTTGGCTACGTAATGCCATGCTGTCCCTTTCCCATAAAACATGTACATGCAGTCTTTTTCCTACTTATCCTAAGTCTTCAATTGATTTTTTCTACTCTTCCCACATTCTTTCCAAATCGTTCTTGGCGATGGTACTGCACAACACAATGCAGTCTGCAAATAGCATAGACCAGGGGTCTCCAAACTAAAGCCTGTGGGGTGGATGCAGCCTGCAGAGTCCTTTTTATCTACGGAGAAAATAATGGAAATTTACGTGTATGTTGACTAATGTGGCCCTCGGGCTAAAAGGTTTGGAGACCCCTGGCATAGACATCTACATCTGCATAATACCCTGCAAGCCACCACAAGGGCGTGTGGCAGGGGGTGAGCCACCACCGTACATTCAAATGCACTCTCAATGCACATGATATAAGTCATGCATTACACACAAAAAGAAGAAACTATCACGCAAAACACTAATACGAGAACTACAAAACATGCTGGACAATATCAGACCGCTCACAACAAGCATGCACAAAAACTGTCCTTACAAAGTGTAAGGTCAAGACCTTATAAATACAAGCAAGAAAATATACATATATACACTAACTACCCTGATTGCTAACTCCGGATATGTGATTATATTTATTGTGATCTCTAATTGTGCGAGTAAAAAATGACATTTTATATCTATCTGTTCGGCATCCTAACTCTGAATTTTATGAACACGATCTAATCTACCGTAGATGTCGGTGCCTGCAATATATTTCTGAAAGAGTGATGTGAAAGAGTATTTTTCTTTGCCTCCAGTCCACATGGGAAAAGAAGCATGTTCCCCAAAATTACACAACCATTCTCCGAGATTACGAGGGCAAAAGGAGCCCGGACTTTCCGCCAGATTGGTGACGGTATGGAGTCAGACCGGTATGCAGTCCCTGCGATGGGGTCGACAGGTGGCCCGAAAGGAGGAGGAGAGGAGGGGTGTATGGCGGCTGCGGCTGGCGGGAGGAGGAGAGGCGCCGATGAGGGGCGAATCGAAGGGGGGGGGGGAATGGGGGGACGCGACAAAGGGGCGTGGCCGAGGTAACACAAGGGACGCGCCGAGCGAAAAATTCAGGGTCCCGCCCTCTTGTCGCACACTTGGGGGGAAACGATCGACGTGTGCCTATGCCGCAATTCATTTTCAGGCCGAGTAATTTCGTTTAATATCGTCGATGGATTTTTTTCGTGTCGGCTTCTTGCTCCCGGTTGCTTCAATCGAAAGGAGTACCTCGAGCATGCACTGCTCGCAAGCGGGTATTCGATCAATGGAACGAGAGGGAGAGTTCCGTACGAAAACCTTACGCCGAGAGCCCACATTTTATGTTCCCTCGCACAGCTCAAACCCAGCCCCGCCGTACGCTCCAGAAATGAAATTGATTTCACCATATTTAATCTTGTAAATCTCTGTGATTTACTTGCGAAATGTCATCAGGTTAACAATGAAGGTAGCTAGGGGAGATAAAATGCTGGCGATTGTATTTGTGGCGACAAAAAGGACAAAATAGCAAACGGGTACATGCTTCATCAACATCTACATAATACCCTGCAAGCCGCCACAAGGGTGTGTGGCAGGGGGTGAGCCACCGCCATACATTCACATGCACTCTCAATGCACATGATACAAGTCATGCATTACGCACAAAAAGAAGAAACTCCCATGCAAAACCTAATACGAGAACCACAAAACATGCTGGACAATGTCAGACCTCTCACAACTAGCATGCATAACAACTAAAACTAAAAAAATGTCCTTACAAATTGAAAGGTCAAGACGAAGAACTATATTTTAAATACGAGCGAGAAAATATACATATATATATATATATGTACACTAACTACCCTGATTGCTAACTCCGGACATGTGATTATATTTATTGTGATCTCTTCGGTGACGGCTTCGGTTTTAAGCGTTCGCGGGCCCACGCCCCGTCGTTGAATATGAGGCGGCATCCTTACTTAGAGGATTTCCCGCTCGGAACGCGACATCTTTTTAACCCAATGAATACCATATGCGATCCATCCCGTCTCTTCCTGCGAAAAGAGGAATCCCAGGCTCGCCCTGTACAAAGGGGTAAAAAATTCCCTCTCTGAGGAAATGATCGTCGAAGCATTCGTGAACCGGAGCGACCTTGATGAAAACGCGTACATCAAACAAACCCTGCTACAAATTCGGCAGACGTATCTAAAAGACAACTGACTGGGTCATCGAGGTGGACCCTGACAGCCGAATTAAATTGATAACCTGGGGTACAGAATGTACATAGAATACGGCTCCAACAAGGTCAGTGACCACTTCCGAGTCACAAGATGCTACAAATGCCCCAAGGATTTGGACATCTATCCAATGACTGTAGAAGCGAAGATCGCTGCAGCCGCTGTTCCGGAAATCATAGACATGAAGATTGCCCTAATGAGGATACTGACCCCTGCTGCATCAATATTGACAACATTTTTGTCACCAACATCATCTAATGTCCTATGCACAAAAATAAAATAGAAATCTTAATAAAAAACATCAACCGTGGATAACACAATCTCAAACAAAATACGGTTCGCCCAATCAACCTTCATTTATTTATAAAGTGTTATTAACGCTTCGAAGATTCGACCACGCTTGAATCCAATGGTTTCCGGAAGTAAGTGGTGCTACTCTCCTCATTAATTTATAAAGTATCTTTTCTTTTGAATTGAATCTTTTACTCGGGTGTTGTACCACCATTCGGTAGCTTCCATATTCCCGCTTTTAACAATCACTAAAACTTAACGGTCGTTTCCCATGCTTGATAATTTCTGAAGAGTTCATTTACGTTTAGCTCGGGAGTCACGTGAATAATCAACTGTAGGTTCCGAGTATTTTTGGCCTTCTTTTATTCCATCCGATAGAGGGACAACTTATCCCTCCCTCTTCCTAGTTTCCTAAAAATCATGCGTTCTAAACCGCTCTTCAACATTAGACCACGACTTATTAAATTTCTCATATGTTTGTCCTGTGTTCTGCGGATTTAATAATCTGACGTCCTTCCACAACTTACCTGATACGTAATACCCCTTCAGTTGTCTTCCTTGTTATCCATTTATTTCCCACATTTTTCTCCACGCCCGCATCTTCCCCGAGTCCTTTAATCATGGCTCGTTCTCTTTCACACATGCCAGATTTCTGAGCCGTATGATGTAGTTATGCTTATTATAGCTTCGAATACGTCTTCCATGTGCTCCTACTTCATTACTGAAAAAAAAATGATTGTGTCCTATGGAGTCGAATCATTTATGTTTGGTATTCACTCGATCAGACATCACAAATTTTTCGTCTGAAAATTAGATTTTTTACAGCTCTCCAAGTCATCTTTCCACCTGCCAACCTCTTTACACACTCGTCATTCCCAACTCTAAAATCCCCCGTTAGTTTTTTTTCTTCTCATGTGCCATTCTTCGCCTACTTCAAAAGTTCCTCCGTTCTTTGGTCCCTTCCAATACGCCGTCAGACCTCAGTGTGTGCCCTGTTAGTTTTCCCATTTTATATTTATTGAGTGAAGTCCTAAAGCTTCTTTTTCCATCGGCCTCTCGGTGTACATCTTCGTTAGGCAACACTCTTCTTCACAATCACATTTCCAATCTTTTTCTCTGGCGCTGATATCATTCGCGACTCACTTCCGCACAACAGCGTGCTCCACACGTGTTTTCCAGTGAACTTATTCCTTATTCCCATGCTAATATTATTTTCAATGAGTATTTGTTTCCTTTGAAGTAACGAATTCATTGATTAGGCTATTCTTCTTGTTATTGATTACATCATTGTATGCTTATTGCGTTTATTATTGTATTGATTTTGCCGTTAAAAAATGGGTAATGATTTGGGTTTTATTTCTACATTTAACAAATTTTTAACATGTGTTACAACCAAACTTATCTACAACAGTATTATATTGCCTCACCTTAATTATTGTGCAACGGTTATGTTTCCAGCCAATAAATCAGACCGGAAGAGGCTTCAGGTTTTACAGAATAGAGGAATGAGACTGATTCTTAATATTGTTGATTAGACATAGCAATTCTAACGTAATGTTAAAAACGTCGATGTGGATGGATGTCAATCAATTTATTCATAAAATGTTCATTGGGCTAATACCAAAGTATTTTATCGATGCGCTCATTCTTAATAATTCAATTCATAATTATAATGCTTGAATAAATCATTATTTACATCTTCCTAAGAAGAAGAGAACTTCATCACAGGCCTCACTTTTTTTATAAGGGATTAGTCATATGCAACCTGAAATGCATATTGTATCCTGAAATAAAATACTGTGTAAGTATTGACAGATTTAAAATTAAATTTAGAGAATGGGTGAAGGTCCAGATGAAAGTCCAGTTCCAGAAATGGTCCAGATGAATCTTGGATTATGTTTAATTAGGGAAATCGAGTTTAAAATGGTTTCTGTTTCATTTGTAAGTGGAGTATTTGATGTTGCAATTTTATACATTCTGTACTTAAAATGTAACTGAACATGTTCTTTTGGATAACTTTTGCTAAATAAAGATTATTATTATATTATTTCCGTCTTCTTGCTTTCATTATAATTGCTAATCTTTCTGTTATTATTCGACTTGTTCTTATTAGTCAAGACCATTCCGAGACTGATTAGACAAGCGAGTCAATCGGTTTTACAGTTCAGTTCGACGTATCAAAAGCATTAACAACTATCGTTAAAATGTGATCCATATTTAATTTTGGGTTGTGAGTACTGGGTCGCTAACTTACTAATGGCTATTCTGAGGGGAACACCGTGACTTATTCGCGGACTTGAGAAATCACTCGTGAATCGGTCATAATCATTCGTGAGATCAGCGCATACCGTATTGTTTAACGACGAATCATTATTTTTCCCTTCATTGCGCGTAATTAATCTGCGACCTTTCTAAGGCTAATTAATTCCCGCTGAGCGTGTAATATTTGGTCCACCATGTAAAATTAGCAGTCGACAGGCTAATTGGTTTGTTTGTTATCCTAAATGAAAAAAATCTTATTACAATGTTTTCACCAGATTCGCTTATCTTCGCCATAAAATGTTATGTCATCGAATAAAACGGCAAAATCATGACGCCTTGTCTGCTGTTTAATGTTCACACTCCGTCGTACACGACATGGTGGTCCAAAATCAAAAAGATTGGATCGATTTAGGAATACGGGCGGAGGAAAAAACCCATGAAAATTCGAATAATCGACGAAGGTGTTGAGAACGCAATTTATTCCGTACGGGACATAATATCGTACAATTCTCGGTGCGAAAGTTATGTCGGGACCAGACGGGACAAAGGAATTGAACGGCACGGGACGGTATGTCTGGGGAGGAGACGGATAAAAAAAAACAGATAGCATTACTTCCTCTTCAATTTCTCTTCTACTATAATTATTGAGTTGAATGGATAATGCTAGGTATATTAGTCGTAATTAATTTCTTATTGAGAGGTGGTTATTATGGCAATGATTCCCACTTCTCACCGATGGCAATATTCCTCCGTTCAGTAATATATTTATGTTTAATTTTTTACCTCTTTCGACTCCGAGACGCGACTCCCGAGACGCGTTTGTCATCTTTAAATGAGGGAGGCATATTACGTCTGCCGGAACTCTATGAATTCGCTTTATGCAGTGAATCTCCACAACGCCTAATTACAATTTTCTCTTTCTTTTCGGGACAGATGACTAATTGCTCTTAAGCTTTCCACTTCGTGCGAATCGATGGCCCTTCCTCCCCCCGTTTCTTTTTTTTTAAAGCAAGTTCTCCGCGAGACGATTTTTAATTAGCGAAGTCTTTTTTTTTCCCTACGGTGGGTAGGAGATG
>WURS02000015.1:6013057-6026859 GCA_011762765.2 Rhinocypha anisoptera | reverse complement strand
GATGATGACTTGACTGTCGAAACCTAGGTAGTGAAAAATAAAAATTGTGGAAAAACCAAGTGTGTCATTTATCTTATCTCATATATATTGTAAGAGCAGAACAAGAAGAGCAGTTCAAATTCAGACATAATTACCTCAAAACTTAGGTCTTCAAAAGAAGCCAACTCATTCAATGCATCTTCTGATTCCAAGACAGTGTGAACATTTTTGGACCACATAATTTGAGATACTGTTAGCACAACCTGAAACCAAGATGAATTAAATGAAAAACATGATTCATATTATGATATCAATAATCCAGTTTAGTAGAGGCAGAAATTCAGGAGGAGAAGTTGATTTTGGCATTATAACACCTCTACAAGGAAAGTTCAGGAGAAAAATTTTTATACATTTTATATAAAATGTCCATAATGTATCACAATGCATTCGAATTATTTTAAAAATGGAAAAAATTACCTGTAGATGATTTTTGAAATCCGTTAAAATTAAATTTAGAGCAACTAATCAGTATTGAGCTAAAAGAGATTGTTTGCCACTTTTATATTACTCCATGCAATTCATTTATAGAAATACTGGTGCCAAATAATCCCCTTTAAGTATCCATTTCTCTCAGGTCTTCTACAGGGTGAATGAATCAATTAGGGTCAATGTTTCATCTTCAGGGCAATTGAAGATAATGTCCAAGTTGAGAATTGAAACATCAGCCCTAATAGTCACTCGGTGGAAGACCCAAGGGGAATTTATAAATACATTGTATCTTGGAAAAGCTCCAGATCATAACTCATATTTATGATATTGGCAAGTACATACATTAGATTATTTCGGTAGATACTTAGAAATTTGGGGAAATGATATCAGGCTATCCCAATTTCCAAAACATCATTGTGTCTACATCTAAACATTAATTTGTCACATGTTATCCTCGAGTAACATTCAACTGGAAGTCCAAACACCATGAATATATCATAAAAATTATTAAGAAGTTCCTCATGTAAATAAAGATTTTGTGCAGCTTCAGCCTGTATTTGATAATAGATTTTTTCATTTTACCACCCTCCATTAAAGTTCTGCAATAACCTATCTCCCTCACACCCAACAAGCTCTAATGCTATAAACTCTTTCTTTCTCTAGGTAACTGGCAACTTCTATTTCAAAGTTCTTAAATTAATTTTTAGTGGCTCCTTCATCTGTCAGTAAGTGTAATACCAATTTCAAGAGAAATATCTACCCTGAGAATATAACTAAAGATAAATTAAAATATTAATTACTACCATCTAGTCAAATAACTTATCCTATCAGCTTCCCAGTATACCTAACCCATTGGTGGGTAAGATCTATTTGGGATAAAACTACTGCAGAAAAAATGTATGATTATTCAAGAAAGATGATGATAAACATTTGAAAAGGTAAAAAAATTAAATGAAATAGATCATTTTGTGAGAATAGAGACACAGCTACAATAGATGGATAATGATGGGTTCACAATGCGATGAATTCACTGTATGGTGCACTTTATTAAGAAGGTCCCTGCACATTTGCAATTGAAAACTCACATGATGAGTGTGAACATTCAGTAAAAATTATATTATTACTACTTCACTGACTTATTGTCCATCACAGTTTGTAATGACATTTGCAATCCCACGGAATGGATTCACATTCACAAGATGGGTTTTCCGGACTCAGTACCTGCGATGGATGGCTCTGGATCCATTCATCACGGGATCTTTTCCCTGAAAAGTCAGTCAATGCCAATTTCATCCTTTTCTTAAGTGATAAAAACATGGCATCTTCAACTTTGAGTAGCCACTCTTCCACATTACCCCTGGCTTTAAGGCCCTGAAAAGATATATGTATGTTATTATCAATAGAAGTACACAAGTAAATCTGCAATTCTTAAACTATGGGCTGTTTTGGAATTTACATTAACCCTTTTGTGCCAAACAACCAACGAATCATCCCCCCAGTGAGAATGACCTGTTTTTTGGTCATTTTTCCTTTATTTTGTCCCACACTCATATGCAGGGGCAGCATACCTGTTTAGAGCTACAGCACGAAAGGGTTAAAATGGAAAAAATATCCATCAAAATGCATTTCAACTAACACAATCATTATCGAGAATAATTTTATACTACTTTTCATTTGAGATTTTCAGGTCTTATGAAACATGCTAAATGCAAGGTACTACTTAAAATTGTCTAATGCATTCATGTTTTTTTTTACTTTCATCCCAAAGCACAGCTCTTGACCTTCATTTTGAATTTGAATTTTTTAAATAAAGCTTAAAGCTTTAATATATTAAAGTTAAAAATAATTCTAAATTAGAAGATTAAAATTTATAATACTACAGGATAAGGAAAATGAAATAGTACACACCGAACCAAGAGCAACTCTTTCTCCTTCTGGAGAAATCATGGCAACTATGTCAGTGGTTAAAACAGCTTTACCATCAGGAGCACTGAGAGTCCCAAATTCAAGTTTAGCAATGGCATCAAAACATTTCCTGAGGTGTGGCTGAACAGCATGAGGATTCTTTGTCTGGAAAAAACAATTACTCAATCCCTTCTCTTTCTAATGAAGTGATAGCTCAAATTAAATGTCTAAATTTTTGTTTTTGGGCATTCATAGTTAAGAATCAACGAATGCTTAAAACCTCTAGATTAACAAATTGCTACAGGGTGTGTTAATTAAGTTTCAAGACTGATTTTTTTCCACGCAGAGGAGCGCTTCCATACCGGTGACGTGGCCCTGGCTGGGTGGAGGGGCCACGTGACCAGGGAGGACACTAAAGTATAACAATTAAAAGATATTTAAACATCATATATGACTTGCAAAGTAAAGGCCAGCCAGTAAAATTAAATATTACTATAATAATCGGTATCAGGCTTCACTTTGTGGAAGCTGTATATATCCATGTTAGAAATAAATATATGTATGTTCTCAGTCCACACCCTCAGTGTACCTGATGATGCCGTAGTAACGGCGAAACGTGTCGTAGGGAAAAATAAAATCTGTGGAAAATACAAAATATATTTAATCCTAACATGGTTAAATATTATTCTGTACAGTAGGTACCTATTCGTTGATTTCAGAATAGTAAATAGTAACTGGTAGTAAAATTTATAAATGTGTAGAATAGGTGAATCCAGAAAAGACTGAAAATTTTCAAGAATAATGAATGACTGTAAGATTTATAAAGTAGTTGAAAGATGCTTTGATAACAATTTTTAGTGAGCAAAAAAATTTGACATGTATTCAAAACTAAAAAACTCTCTCATTAATAAAACATGAATTGTCATCATGAAATATAAGTGCATACATGTTTTGAATGCAAAGATTTATAAATTCAAGAATCTTAGAACTTATACCCTTCAAAAGCTTATAATTATTATTTTACTTACTTAAAAGAAGATACTAAACCTATGAGACTTACTTAATATAAATGTTATTATTTACTGAATGTGAGACAAAATATCTTACCTGAGCCAAAATTTCTAGAAGTTCTTCATTGGACAAAAAGTAAAATCTTGGGAAGACAACTCTCTTGGACTCTAAATATGCCTCTAGGCATTTCATAATCTGGTCTAGTAGGTTATTATTCACTTCAAATACATCTAAGAGACCTGGCTTGGTACAGGCTTGCATGGCAAGAGGAATCTGAAGGTAACATTGGGATTAATATTAGGATAGTAAGATATGGCAGTAAGAATATATGGTTGCGATTCATACTAATTCTTTCTATTAGATTGACCAATCTCAGATATCTCCTGCAGTTTCACATTTCCTCCAAATCAAATATTCCTTAGATAAAATATCTATTCACCCATCCAAATCTCCAGGTAGAGATAACTAGGGTATTAAGATTTATTAGAGTGAATAATTGTGTAATAGGGAAGTGAAATATGAGTCCCATTGGAGTTGATAGGAAGCAGGAATGTTAGAAGGCAGAAATGTCTGGGATGAACGGTCATAATTGATGTCAGCAATATAAAATGGTTTGGGGGAGATTGTTGAAATTAAGGGTAAGATTTTGGTAATGCTACAGAAAACATGTAAAAAATACAAAGGAATGGGTAATGCAAGATATGATACAAAAGTTGGAAGAATGGCAACTCAAGAGGATGGAAGAAAGAACTATCAAAAATTAAACAATAAACTGAGAAGAATAACCAATCAAGGAAGAATTGAATGATTGATAAATGTAAGGAAGTCAAATAATTACAAGAGAATGGAAAGTGTGAGGAAATGTACAAAACGGCAAAACTGTTTTAAAAAAGGCAACCAAGGAAAATCATTGAGAAAGAAATGCTAGATGATGATGGGGCATTAACTACAGATATAGATGAGTTGAAAAGGATAAGGAAGAGTTAAGTATATCAAGATTTGTATGACTAGGAAAATGCAAACAGAATGGAGATTAAGTTGGAAGAGGAATATGAAAAGAATAGTAGGGATGGGGGGGTTGAATGTTTCCAGCAAATTTCAACCTCTACGGTATTCCTTATATGCCATTGATTATTGATACGAATTACTTTTATAAAAAGTTTGAAAGAATAGTTTGAATACCTTTGCTACATTTCTCATTATTTCTTTCCAAGACTTATCAACTACCAGAAACATTTTTGATTCAGCTGGCAATTGGCGCTGAATATCTGGAGCAGAAAATATAGACTCTAAATAGAGCCAACTCTGTTGGCAATTTAACCACTCTTCCTAAAAGGATGAAGTAAAAGAAAAAATAGAAATATAATAACATAATTACTTCATGGATGTTCTCTTAACTCATGGCATTTCATTGGAATATTTGAAATTCATACCAATGTTTTAGAAAATAATTCCAGCTTATTAGTCCATTCCTCCACTCGAAATTTCAATGGGCCAACATGTTTAGAGCTTGCGATGGTACTTATATTAATGTGGCTTTCATCTAAAACAGTTTGTATCTCTTCTACACCTCCTAATATATATACATCTTTGGTATCTTTATAAGGCAGAACAATAAACTCCAATGACTTCCATGCATTTTCTACCTGATGTTAAGGAAAAAAATATCACTAGAACCACAGTAAAATTAAACTGTATAGTGAGTTACCCTAAGGTATTAAGATCATTAATTAGGACTAAATAGTGAAAAATTTTTTTTTGTAAGATTATAGTCATGGTCTCTGAGGCTGCATATCAGTTATGGTACCTTCTTCAAGATTCCTTCTAAACCAGCCTCGGAGCTGGCCTGACCAGATATTTCTTCCAATTCAGTTTTTTTATTGAATGCATTAAGTTCTTCCAATAACACTAATGTGAGTGTTTCCTCAGGTCTAAACTTGTAGTCCAAAACGTTTTCAACTTTTATCCAATGACGAGGTTTCAGAGCAGGATTTCTCAAATGTGATATTACTGGAAGCTGAAAACACAGAATATGAGATTATAAGCTAATGATTTGAATAGAATATTATTTCTTGTACATCTATTACATACCTTCTCTTTCATTTTCTCAACATTAGCTTTCAGTTTTGGCACAATCAAGTTCTCTGGCAAACCCTTCTCAAACTGTGTGACATGTTTCATGTGTTTGAATGTTATTGTAGATATTTCTTCAGGGTCCAAAGTGTGGAAATTCTGAGTACTCCATTGCTCTGTCCTAGTATTCCATTCATCAACACTACTCCACAAAAGTTGACGAAGGTGAACATCATTAATAGCTTCATCCAATACATCATATTTTGTTACCTCAACCTGGAAGCCACATAAATTGGGAAAATTGTTTGAATGATTTCTTAATGAACCAATCTGGTTTGGAAAGGTAGTTAGTTTCATTAGTCAACTAACCCTTTGTACATAACCTGATGATATATTTTCACAACAATGCTTACATTATTCTAACATACATATATATAAACAACTGACCCCCCGAGCCTTCTAAGAGAGATTCTCATAGCTTCCTAATCAGTAGGATAAAAGGCAAAGAACCAAACATCTATGTCGACAACTCATCAACAACTGTGAGGTTTGAAATTATATGAGTGTCTGGTACGTTTTGACATCCAGCCTGAAAGGTTTGATGGAGTTCTAGACAAGTTGGCACAACACTAAGTTGATCTGTTTCTCCATAATATTATGATTATAATACAATGAAATTTGTAAATAATGAGACAATGCTAGTAAGTGCACTTGTCACTGCAGCCTGAAAGCAATGGATTAATGATGATATTCTGCTGAAAATAATCACCTTTATTGTTTTTTGATAACCTTTGTATTCATTTGCCTTCCTTTTGCATTCTTTGAGTTTTTCATTCAGCTCATTCAGCATTAATTTTACTTCTTCTGGATTGGAATTGATGTCAATGAGCATTGGTTGCTAAATAAAAAATATTGATTGCAGAGAGTTAAAAAATATTCTTTAATCAGAAGATAAGACACAAGAGATGAATTTTTTCCCTCACCATGATAGCCACTTTGACGTCAACTACTTCACTTATTAGATCCATTATATCTCTGTTGAGTTGATCGTTGAACTGAACAATTATTTTTCCTTTCTCACTTATTTTTGCATCAACCATATTTCGGAAGCTGGCTAATGTAATACCAAAACTCTGCTAAGAAAAATGCTTTTAACAGAGCAATGTAACAAGATACATTTTAGACAAAGAACCACTAAAATATTAGAAAGAATTAGAGGTAATTGGAAACATTTGTATACAGAAGAACAAAAAGAACCTTAAATAAATGCCCAAAAAATGCAAATTATTAATGAGAAAAAATAATATAAAAGGATATTATTATTGACGAAGATTACTTGATTAATATTAATAGAAAAATTACCCATTATTTACATCAACAGCAAGAAAGCTATGAGTTGTTGGTATTAACATTGGGAAGAATGGTGATTATGGAGAAACATATAAATATACGCCTATGCTATTAAACGAGATTACATCATACCGTATAATTGGCTATATCATCTGCAGAACAAGGAACTTCAAAATCTTCTATTATATCATAAATTTCTTTGGCATACTCCATCTCATGCTCCATGTCATCAATCTAAAAATATTAAGAAATATCACTGTGGAAACTACCAATTGTGATGAATACATGTGAATATCATATACATACCCTAATGGATTCTTTATCCAAAAATTCTAAATATTCGACATAATGGACAGTGGTTTTTGGAGGAATGTCTAGGTAAGCTATTGAATCCATTACTTCTGATGTTAAGGCATCAATTTTAGACTTTCCAATCCTGTAACAAATGTTACACGCAGGTTAGAATCTGATGCACAATATAAAAAACCTTCATCATCAAATTGCCAAGACAATGCCTTGTTGCAATAGCCAAATCTCTCTTTTCATTGCTACTTCCTCGACCTTAGAATACATCAGGCCCATCTGTTGCTCCATGTTCTTGAGGAAGCAGCTTTGATAATGTGTTTATAATTATACTATAATGTCAATTTCTCAGTTTACCCATAAGACCTTCCAAATCATCTCTCCGCAGAAGCTTTCATATGGATTTATACTAGTCTCCTTACTATACATTGCCAGTCTCCTTTCACGCTTCATCAGAGCAGTCACCCAGAAATCTTCCAATCCAACGTAAGACCTTTTTTTCTTTCTCCACACACTGTTATTAACTAAATGATATTTTCAAAAACCTTTGATCAAAGAAGCGCTGAGTAATTGATGAAATACCAACCTTCTTACTGCCTCATTGCCTAGCATAATTAAACCTGTTGTTGATATTTAGCAGTGACTCCTTACATCCGGGAGTGTTTCCTGATTGCTTGAAGACATCTAAAATCATCCCAATATACAAAAGGAAAGGTAGTATGTCTTATGTCAATTCACATCATCATATTTCATTGCAATCTCAGTTTGCAAAAAGTTTTGAAAGTTATTTATAAGAATATCTCTTTCATAGATGCTTCAAGCCTTCTTTCCCCTAGTGAGAGTGGCTCTAGGCAAAATAAATCTACTATATCAGCATAGGACAATGCCATTAACCTAATTTTTGTTAGGTTGCTAACACAATCTAACACAATTTGTTGGGTTGGTGGAAGGATTATGATGTTTTTTTGTTTTTTGGTGCCTAGAGTGATATGGCATAATTATTGGTTTTGTATTGTGTGATTAGAAATAAAGCTGTATTCGTGTGAGGGACCATGTGACTGAGGTATTTTTATTTCTATAAAGTTGAGCGAGTAAAACCAAAATAATAATTTACTCAACAATTTCATCCTCATGAGGATTATATGAGGAACTCAAAATTGGTAAATGCTTTTTGATTTTAGTAAGGCTTTTGACAATGTAAATAATGAGTTCCTTCTTGCAATGCTACATAGATGTGGAATTCATGGGATTGCTAACAGCTGGATATCACTTTTGTCTTCATGACAGAAAACAACAGGTTAAGGAGAATGGAAACAGATATACCTCATAAAAAAATCTGTGCCTCATGGTGTTTCTCAAGGTTCTGTCTTAGGGTCTGTTCTGCTCCTATTGTACATATATAAATGATCTGTCAAGCTTGCTCTCTAATGTTGTTGGTGTTAACATAATTTTTTATGCTAATGTCACCAATTTTATTATTTCCTGAGATAACCCATGAAGTTTTTTTACAACAATGCAAAGCCATTGCTCATGCCTTAAGTATGGTATGTAAATGTAAAAGTAGGTATGAAAATAAAATAAGTTTTTACACATAAATGTTAATAGGTCTCCAATTCTATGCATGATGACTAGAGGTAAACAATGAAATGATGTTCATGTGAACATTAATAATGTTAACCCTTTTAGTGCCAGCCTCTATCACCTGGTTTTTGCAAAAAATGTCAGGGTTTTCTCGTGGAATTTGTTGTTTTAAACTTTTAAATATATATAATATATATTTATATCAATTTGTTAATATCATATTTTTTTATTTACACTCCAAACACTTACAGGGATATAAAAAAATTCAGTTATATTTTTATTTACAAAACAATTTAAGAAAAAATATTTATTAAAGAAAAAATTGGGCAGATAGATCGGCCCATGGCATTTTTCGAACATACCCCTAGGGCCAATAGATTGGTCTAATGGTACTAAAAGGGTTAAAATCCTTCAGGTCACCCAGATTAAATTTCTTGAACTACACCTTGACTCATACATATATAAATTGGGAGCCTCACATTTGTGAATTATCCAGTAAGTTAATTTCTAAGTGTTTCAGGATAAGATTTATCAATGTCTACATTACCAGATGATGGCGATCATCGCCGAAACCGGTCGTGAATTGTAAAAATTTTTTATTTGTGGAATTATATAAAAGTTATTTTTTAAAAAAACCATCAATCTACATTATCTATTGGTGTATTGCTTACTATGCATTATGGAAAATTTCATTCCTACTTTACTTATGGTATCCTGTTCTGGGGATCTTCCCCTCACTCCATTGTAATTTTTAGACTCTGAAAGAAAGTGGTGAATGCTTGAGTGTGAATACTTCTGCCACTACCTCCTATCAACCTATATTTAGTGAATCAAGATTACTACCTTTACCTTACGTATGTATACTTTACCTCATGTATATTTTTTATGTTCTGTTGTTTTTATGTTGTATGTGCATGTAAATATTGATTCATACCAGAGGAACAAGCATTCATAGTTATTCCATAAGACTATGGGATAAGATACATATGCCAGATGTGCGTGTATTAAAACATAATGCCCCTAACCGTCCCGTTTAAAAAATTGGGCATATTGCCAGTGCCATGTGTCTACATTCATCATGTACTTGTATATACAAAGAGCAATTCATCTCTCTATGTAAGCAACTGTGATGTTCATACATATTTAACAAGGCAGAATGAACAGCTGCATGTATCATATGTGCGTACAAGGTCTGAAGGTGCCGAAGATGTAATCGGCCTGAGCTATATAATAAGCTCCCAGCCGTCATTGGGAACCAAAAAAGTATGACTGCTTTCAAAGCTATTCTGGTTAAGTACTTAAAATTAAAAATGTTGTAGGTATTCCATTTCTGAATTTTTTAATAATCCATAATATGTTGTTTTCTATCTATTACATCCTGTAATTTGACATCCTATATATAATGTAACTGTTGTAAGAACTTGATCGCCGGACAAATAAAGTATTATTATTATTATTTAATAGTAATAATAATAATATTTTATTGGTCGCAAGAGATATGTAATTGTGTACACATATAGGACCCATCAGAGAAAAGAAGTACAGTAGAAAAAGCATGCAAATAACAATCAGAAAAGAAATTACAGCACATAGCCTCATTGAGGTATTCATTTGTAGAACAAAAACAATGCTTTAACAGATACTGTTTAAAATATGCTTTGAATTTAAGAGTTGCCTTTTCTTCTTTAAGTGAATTTGGTAGTTTATTGAATATTTTTACAACTCATAGCAATTGGCCCTTAGCTACAAAGAGTGAGATTATGTTGTTTAACAGCAAAGTCATTTCGGTTTCTTGTTACATAATCATGTACATCCTGATTTTTTTGAGATTAAGTTTTAATTGAAATTCTTTGATGAACATCACTGCATGGTAAATATAAACACAAGGTAAAGGAAGAATTTTTCAGTTTTCTAAACAAATCTCGACAGCTAATTTGTTTTTTGGCTCTGCATATGATTATTATGGCCCATTTTTGTAACTTGAATAGACATAGTGCCTTTGGTGATTTACCCCAGGCAAGTATGCCATATTTAAGCCTGCTGTAGATATAAGCATAATAAACTGTAATGGCTGTTTTTTCATGTTAGCTGAATCATCAATCTAATTAGATAACAGCCGGATGATACTGAGGATGAGATAACATTAATATGGAGATCCCAGTTTAAATTTTCGTTGATGAAAAGACCAAGGAATTTGGTGTCATTCAATTTGGTGCCTAAGACTGTCTGCAAATTTAATATATGGGCTATAATCAATTTTTTTCTGGGTTGGATGAAAAAAAAAACATATGAGGACTTGGTTTTATTTATCCTTACATTGTTTCTAGAGCACCATGTCTCCATATCACTGACAGCATTTTGGGCAATGACTGTTCAATGTTTGTAATAGTTCAGCTAGTCAAAGAGTTATGAGGATTCTTTTGTACAGTAAACTCCCCAAAAGAATTTAAAAAAAATTAAAATAATATTTTTAAACATAAAATTAAAGCATTTTTGCATAAAAAGTTATATAACTCTGTTTATGAATACTTGAATGACTTTTTAACACAACACTTTTATGGCCACACTATTTATTTTTTTAAATTGACATGTTATATCATATAAAAATGATCTTTCAGTTAATTAAATTGATCTGCTATCAATTACATGACATTCATCATTCTTTCATACAGCCTTAAAGATTGCCTTTGAGCCTGACTATGACTGCCTTTTTAACAAACTTTGTAAACATTTAAAAGATAATTATTAGTAGGAACAAAGTGAAAGTACTAATAAATGAAATTATTTCATGCCACCAATGAAATTCTAATTATTCTTATTAACTTCTTTCAATGTAATCTCACTTATGCACAATGTTTATGGTTAATATTACTCTGAATATTGCTACTTCTCCTAAATGTGTCCTTTGACTCAAATTTAAAAATTTAGGACTGGTTTATTATTATTATTAGAGAATAGAGATCATTTATGTTATCAATAAAATTCCTGTAACCAGCTCATTTATTCAACCATATCTATGAGGGTCAGTACCAACCATGTCAACATTATAGTTGAAATGCTTTAACAATGACTATACTTTGATTCTATATTTTGACCCTTTCTGGATTTCAAAAGTTTAACTTGCTCAAATAATATGACATGAAATGTACATGCTTGTCTGTTCATATGTAATCAAGCTAGTTATTACAGGTAGTATACCTTACCATTGTAAAACACTATTTACTGCCTCCAATAGTCTTTGAGGGGATGGTATAGTAATCCGTTTGAAATTTTCAAACTTTAGAAGAAATATACCAATATTTTGATGATCTTCAGTAGCTTCCAAAATAGCCTGCTGCTCATTAATATTGCTGAGCATTTCTTTAAAGAACTCAGGTTCTTCACATGCAGAAGGAAAGAATTACACTACTTTTAGTAGGGAACAACATATTCAACACCATGCTATGCTAAAATAGCTGTGCTCATGTAATAAAAAAGTTAAAGATTAAAAAAATATGTCTCTTGATCCATTTATGCAATACGGTATGAGGAAATGGTATTCTGAAAATGTTTTTAGTTTTGATCAGCAATATATGGAGAATGGATATTGATATGATATTGGAGTCATGCATACTGTTTCCACTCATTTGCTCCAGCATTTTCTTTCACTCTGGAGATGACTTAGTACTGGTTTTTTATGGGTGGTGATGCTCATGGTGCAAGAGCTTCTTTCTCCTTTTCTGGGAGGAGCTTCAGTAGCCATAACATATTGTCAAGGGTTCAAATACATTTACTTACCATTGAATTCAAAATAGAACCACACAGCCATGGCATGCACATGCCAAGCCTCCCCCAGACCCAGTTTCCCTATATTATTAATAGGTGGCACCATAAATGCAAAATGTCACATTTTAAGTGCACATGAACTTCAATTAAAATTTTTAATGTATTTTTAATTTCATCAAAATAGACTAAGTATTACTACAATACTGATACATTAGTACTCCCAGTGGTATCTACTAATGGATGTTGTATGGATACTTATTTGACCCTCATTATAAGTAAGACCCAGATGGTATGCTTTTCATATAACAATAACCAAATGGAAAATCCATTGATACAAATTGATAATAAATCAATAGAGCAAGTACCAAATTGTAAATTTCTTGGTGTGAACCTAATCATGAATCTCTCATGGTAACAGCAAATCTGCATTCTACGTCACAGACTTAGTATGTAGTACCTGCTACCTTCCTACAAGCAGAAAAAATCTCCTGAATTTAAACCATGGTGAGTTTTATTCACACATTTTGTATAGAATAATTCTTAGGGGGTCTTCACATCTCTTCGTTGAAACATTTAAAATGCAGAAAAGAGCTATACGAATTATTTCTGGGAAACAATTTAATTCCCACTCCAGACCAATCTTCATTGATTTGCAACTACTTCCTTTACCATGCATTTACATTCTATCACCATTACTGTATAACAAAAACCCTTCAGGGCTTGTTTGCCCCTTCGTCAGGTTGAGAGAACTGGCTAATGAAGGATGATATGCAAGATGTGCTGTATTGGGAAGGAGGGGATGATTTAACAGAGGGGAGGAAGTGGAAAGGGGAATGGGGAGGAGAGAGGAGAAAACAATTATCAAAGGAATTTTTATTATCAATCAAATTTTTCCCTTTCTGTCCTCGAAATCCTACTGGCATTCCCTTAATTTCAATATCAATTGTTAAAATATCAACTGCTGACCCCTAATTCCTTTTGTTAATCTCTCCCCTCCCCATTCTTTCTGCCACTCTTATCCTCTCTCCTCCCAATTACCCTTACCAATCCCTCCCCTCCGATACATCCTTCCCCTTCCACTCCTACCAAATGCAGCACACTGTGCATATCATCCTTCATCAGCCAGTTCTCTCAGTCCGACGAAGGGGCAAGCAAGCCCAGAAATATCTCTTCCCAATGTGAGTCCTTTAAGTGTGTGTATGTGTGTTCGTGTTTGCTGCTCGTCTGAGTTTTCCTGAAGTGTGTGTGTGTGTGTGTGTATATATATATATTCAAATAATAGTAAATTAAGAAAAGGGATAGGAACACATAAAAGGACGAACACACAATGTGGTTGAAAATATTTG
>WURS02000015.1:5999075-6012957 GCA_011762765.2 Rhinocypha anisoptera | reverse complement strand
ATCGATTACCTCGTGAAAGGTAAAACGATCACCGGCGAATATTATTCAAAGCTTTTGGACAGATTCGACGTTGATTTCCACCTGTCCAAACCCTCTCAATTTCCCTCTTCCTCCTCCTTATTCCTTCCCCCTCCACTCCTGCTTCATGTGGGATCAATATACTCAGTCCATTTTGCGTATGCTGTAATTGAAGATGTTGGCTCTGTAAAATATTGCGAACTTACAAAGTTTTGTGTTCACAAAGTCACCCTTCTGCCTTCTCTGTCAGTGTCTCCATTGATTCTGGCCACAGAATGAATGGAGCCCCTTAACACTCTGTGGAAAACCCAAAAGAAGACTGTGAACATCATTCTTAGCAAAGGCACCAGGTCTTACTTTACAAACTTTTGTTCTGGTGAAGTCTTTATGGGTTTTCCACTGGGTAAGGGGTTCAACTGCCAACGTTGATCAGCACCCTGAGCATGAAACCGTAACCCAATGGAAAACTCACGAAGACTTCACCAGGATCGTGTGCCGTGAAAACACCGAATCCTACAAAGTTTTTTCTTTCTTCATCATGAAGTTCTATTAAGTTGTTTTTAACACCATTGAATACAAAATCCATGTACCTACTAAATTACAAAAAGACCAATCAAAGTGCCAAAAACCTTTAAAAACATTACATGTTTTGGGAAAGATGAATCAGAAAAAATAATTGCATTTATTTGCAAAATTGACTAATTCAGTGTTATGTTTGTTTATTTTACCAAAGAATTAAAATATTTAGAGCCACATTTGGCTTGGAACTTTATCTCCCTAGGCTGAATAAAATTTATTATTTTTACCATGTGGTACTAACATATTTCTTCAATTTATTGTTAAAATAGGTGTCAAAATACAATCAGTGACTCATGATTCCATTGAAGATGCCAGGGCAGCCTTGCAGCTCTATCAAGAGCATTCTAGATTACAGGCTGAAGGCAAGGTTACCACAGCACTTAAAGTCTTGTATGAGGTGGGGAAAAAGCTACAGTGGCGTGTCCCCGGATGCAACGATTAATGCTACGTCAATCCAAATTCCAAGTTAGACTAAGTGTAGATTCTCTTGAAAAAAAACCAGAACCCCTTAAATTTTTGCAAAACCCCAATAGAATTTATTTTTGTTAATACACAACAATAATGTAACTACATGCTCTTTCCATGTGCATTAAATTGCTGTAACTGCACAGTCACTATATATAAATTTTCATTTCATCATGTGAGGTATTTTCTGCCTTCTGCAAAGAAAAATGTACAAATGTCCTGTGATCAATCAGTCTTCAGATGTGGTATCTTGAGTGTTTGAATGATTTCATATTTTTTTATATTCTGCCAGAAAAAAGTCAGTGTATGACTGCTCTTTTTTTCCTTCCACCCGTGATTGTGATATTTGGTTTGGATACAGGTGTATTTAGCTGAACTAGTTTTATAGAATCTATATAATTAAGTTGTACTCATCAATTGTGATATTTAATGGTGAAGTAATCCTTTGCAGTTAGTATAATGATACATTGTGGTTTTTTTCCTCATCACTGCCAAAATGAAGCTGTTTAGTAATTATTCTGCACTCCTTGAACCATATTTTGACTTCTCTGTTTTATCTTTCTTCCTGATGGTTTGTTCAGATATTTTGTTGAATATCTATTTTTTCTATTTATAGATTTTTGATGAACTTTATGCACAAGTACCTGTGAAAGAGAATGGTTTGATCGTTCTCATAATCTAAAAATTGATTGTGAGTGTTGTAATTGTATGTTTTTGTTTGTGTGTATGTAAAATCTCCTGCATATTAAACATCTCAAAAATATTTGTGATGGTTTTTTGGTACTTCTAACTATTCATGTAAACTAGTACTAGCTGGAGACTTAATACACCTCTGTGATGAATGGCATTTCATACTGTTGTCCATTTCTGACATTTTTCAAATAGGTTCATGAAGTTAACAAAGGAAATAAAATGTTACCAAATATACTTTGCATGTAAAGTGGGATTGAAAAGTATACCAACAAAGTGAGTGGTGCCACTTTCACTTCTGCAGGAGAATTTAATGTTTAATCTGTTTCTCTATGAATCTCTTGTCAAGACTGGCAAGGAAAATTCGAATAGGAAGGCATTAGATTCATTGCTCAAGACTGGAAATCAATCACTTTTGCCCTAAAATCACTCTTTGCAAAAAATGCATTTCTAAATACATAAAGTTGAAACATTTCAAGACTAATTAAACCAGTGAGTATTTATGGTGCAGAAATATTAATTGTAAACAGAAAGATGAAATGACAAAAACAATGAAGATAACAAAAAAATGAAAAAAATGTTTAGGCTCATTAGTAAATCATTCACATTAAGAGTAAATCAAGAAATGTAAAAGTATACAGACACACATTCTGATATGAGAAAATGCAGGCTGAAATTTTGTTGTCAAAAAAAAAGAACGGAACCAACCAGGTTAACAAAAACATTTTGGAATTTTATGAAAACCAAAGTAAAACAAAAATTGAGTCCGTGACTTACATTGCTGTAATTAGAAATGACCTGAATGATGCTGGAACTTCACAAAAGAATATTGGCAAAAAAAAAAGAATTTTCATAAAAAAAATTCAAGTTTGGATTCAGGTGGAAAAATGGAGGAAGACGGAGACAACTTGATCTGATGAGAGAGAGAGTACAGCACACTCAGGGAGAATGAAAGACTAGGTGTGGCAGGCAGTCGTCTCTCCTCCTTCAAATTTCACTAGTTATGCTTTAACATATATATATACTTCAGGAAAACTCAGACGAGCAGCAAACACGGACATATGCACACACTTATACACATTCACACACAGAAAGAAACACATACTTTTATGTTTCATTCTGTGTGTGTATTTCTATTTTTATTTATTATTAGTCTTTACTCACATTGGGAAGAGATATTTTCGGGCTTTCTTGCCCCTTCGTCGGTCTGAGAGAACTATATATACATATATATGTATAAGTATATATACATATATGTATATATATATATATTTATTTTTTATTCTTTTATGATTCTTGACCACGAATCTTATTATATAGTCTTATATTGTCAAGGAAACTGGTCTAGTTACACTCTACTACGGTTTTTGTCATTCAGCCCTGATAAAAGGTTTACACAAATATCGAAATGGAATTTTACAAACTTTGGTAGTGGAGTTTTCCTAGATCAATTTCCTCAATATTATAAGACTATATATAATGCATAATAAAACTTATTTAAAAAATACATTAGTGTATTAATAGGGAGAATATGTATAGAGTAACTATTATTTTATCATGTAGGAAATACTGGTTTAGCAATACCTTATCATTACTAAATATAAGAAATTTTAGAGCCCTCTCACTACCGAGTCTTCAAGGTTCAATAACTCCACCTGCATGTTTCTCTAGGATGCTTTCTAACAAAGGCTCATTCCTATGATCTCTATTATTGTCTCTGTCATGAGGAATAGAGTGCATATTGAATATTAATTGCAAGTAGAATCATGTAGATAACATCATATTTTTTTAAAAATGTATCACATCAGTTATTTTTATTGTATTGCACTATATAGAGAAAGAGTATATAACTTTATATTTAAACTAAATGCCTGCTGTTGAACTCTAAGACAGATATAGTACCACTAGAATATAGATGGCTTAGAGAACCAATAGCTAAATTTCTTCATTTGATACTTAACAATAATGTTTTAAACTGTCCTTGTTAGTTATTAAAAATCATGTCAAAGTATTTGATGATTACATGATAAAAGGGTAGACTGTGATAACATAATTTATAAGATGTCGATAAGCAGGTTCTGAAAAATAGTGGTGGAACAAATGACTAGTATTCCAAAAATCACCACTAGTCTTATTCAGTGGATGTAAACATTCATATTCCGTACCAGTGATCTAAATGGGGCAGTGAAATGCACCTCAATACTAATATATATATTAACTCGAATAGCTGGAATCCATGTTTACACTACAGCTGGAAATCCACAAACAGCTGCAATCCACGTTTACACTACAGCATACAAATTCGATAATTGGCATCAAGAAAGACCTTCCACCAACCACTGTATTTATTAACTTCATCACATGAAATACTTGATGTTGCTGCTACATAGTTTTTAATGAATACTTCCAATCCACAAAAATATATTTCTATGTAATTTAAATACTTCACAGATTATTATAAACATTTTATATATATTAAAACACTTAACCACAACATCTGATAGGTACTCTATTTCAGCACTGAATGGAAAAAATCTAATTGTATTTGCACGAAAACACATTCACCTGCCTTTATAGTATATTTATATATATATTTTGTTTGAATAAAAGTAATGTTCATTGAAGCAGCATTGAAACATGTAATGGTCTTGAATGTAAATAGGATTTAAAGAATATTGTTCCTAAAGTGCTGGTCAGTCTTGGTTTCTCCTACAGAAACACAGATACATTATTTTCTACATTCAGCATTTTGTGTATGAGTTTAAAATACTCATAGTTAGGACCAAAGAAACTGAAAACTCAAACTTTCACTCCAAAAAGGTTGAGTCACAGATTACCAGTAAACCCTTAGTTTTGGAGTACCTAACTCTTAAATATAGAAACAGAGCTTGTTTTGGATATTGGTGCAGATTTGCAAAAAATATCGTGAATGGAAAGGTATTGCATGCAAGCTTAACATTTTTTCTTTTCCTAAATAACTACAAACATATCTGTGACCAAGCTCATTTAATTAATAATGGTAACATACTCATCTTTTATTTGTATAATGGTTTTCCCATCCTCTGCAGCAGAGCTTTACAAATACAATCCAAAATATGTAGAATATATACTGGAAATTTAATTTTCCATGAAGAGCAAGATTACATATTTTGAAGTAACAAATCCATGATGGTTTTCTTTCAGACAATGCAAATTATTGGTGGCTGACTGATTATTTTTGCTTGCTCATTAGTTATGCCTCTAAAAATAAAAATCAGTCGGGGTAACATAAAATTAAATAAGACAGAAATAAATTTAAGGATCTGCTTGAAAAGCTATGATCATTTTGAATTAATATTTTAATGGGTAGGTGATACTTCTTTTTAGGATAGTGGAGAACTCCATAGTGATGACTACAATGAAAAAGCAATTAAATAAATAAATAAATAACGAGAGCAAAGAAAGTATGAAACACACAGATATGGGTACGAGGATGGAAAGGATTTGCCTGCTGTGCCACTACAATCAGTTATTCCTTATTCACTTCTCTTAAAGAACACCCTAAATTTTGCCATGGAAATTCCACTTTGGGCATTATCAGAGGCATACCCACTCTGGTTCATGCATACCTAATTAAGTACAACATCTTAGGCATTCATGTATAATTTTTAAATATCATCAGATAGAATGGGTTTCCCTGGGATACAATAGAAATGGAATGGATCAAGGAAGGAATGGGAAACATCCTCGGGAGGCTGGAGCCAAGAAAGTTTCGCCATGGAAAAATATACAAGTGGAGATAGGGTTTCATATATTTTTCACCATCATAATGATAATCTTTCTAATGTAGACAAATAGGAGCTGCCTTGACATCTACACATTTCAAAAATACTTTTCTTATGAAGGAGGCTTTGTATCATCATATTTTTATGATGCAGCCAGCTCATGGTACGACGGGACATTCAGATGAAATATTTTCTCAGGAATACTTCAAAAACAGAGGATCCTTGATAAAAATTTAGAACCTCAGAATTCTTGAAGGACATTTATATTGGTTTAGCTTTGCTCTTCATAAAATTTATCATGTGAGGAAATTTCACGAAACCAGAACCAATGGCATCAGTTTTTTTCACAATTTAAAATAGGCAGGTAATAAAACACTCGTTTAAATTTATCAAGTTTTCTTGTAGAACTATAACCAAATGTTGGTTTTTCCATGAACACTTTAACATTGTCCACATGTTTATTTAACCTTCTTATCCATTAAAATAAATAATTTAGATTAATTGTTTTTCATTTTGTATAAATATTTTGTTTATATATAATCTTAGACCTAAAGAATTGACTTAATAAATAACATATGTGTATATTTGATTGAGTTTATCCACATTGACCCATTTAAGAAGGCTCTGATATCCCGTTCGACCCACAGAAAAGATAGGACACAAGGTCCACTTCACTAGACATGTAAGTAAAATGTCCCCAGATATTTTCTTCTGGGGCACGTGCATAATTATGCGGTGGGTAACGGAAGATAATGGACATATACAGATATATAACATATATAGATATATATATATATATTCATCTTATTTTTTTATCATTTTTCTCTCTTGCCAAACACAGTGACATCTCAAAACAATTAATATAAACATTACACTACAAATTACAGGTTCAATATAATTGAAAGTGTTCTTGAGGTTAATTCACAATGTTTTTAGGCTCAGAGCGGACAAAGGGTAAATTATTTTTTTCTTTGACTTTCCATTGATAAATAACAAAAATATAGAGATCAAAGCTAATTAAATCATATTCATCCAGATGGAAGGACAAACTACTAATCAGAGACAGAGACATGAAGGTTTTTTTCCTTATTTGACTGGCTATTTGTGTTGCAAGTAAAACTTCCAATTTTATGAATGGTATGACATAAAGTGACTTCTTGATGATGTTATTTATACTTTTCATCATACCACAGAGGGAAAGGACGGAGGGTCAGAAGAGGAAAAATTTGGGAATAAGGGCATTGTAATTGGTTAAGAAAACAGGCATATACATTTAATCAGGTTATTAAGTGTGACATAAATTGGGGAATGCATGTATATTCCTTTCATTAGTCAAATGGATTTGACATTAGTAACCTCTGGTCAGGTTGCACATATCTTTAAGTCATTATCCATGGTTTGTTTATGCTCAAAGATTTCCATAGTGATGCAAGATTCTAATGTTTGCTCCTCCTGACTCCTGGACCTTCTCCTTTCTTCTTATATAAAAAACTCCCCCATGTGTGATATATTTACTTACTCATGCATAATTTTTTCTCATAACTTTCTTTCTTTTCAACTATTTCCTTTCATATTTTATACAATTCGATTTTCTCTTGTTTTTTTGTGGGTTGATTCTTCTTGCCCTCCCACGTACATGCTTTAATATTACCAATCATGGTATTTCCCTGTCTTTAGCAAAAATCTCCTCTAGAGTCTCTCTTCTCAATGACTCTTTTGTGCAAACAAAACTTATGTTCATCTCCCGATTTCATGATTCTATCTTCATTTACATTTCTTAATATTCTCACAAATGTCACACCCAGAAAGTTCAGTTTTTCATTGTCTTTTACTCTTCAATGCTTTCCTGTCATACTCGTCTCTTTCTCACCCACTTAACCAATATTATACCCCTCTAAATCTTGAACTTCAGCTAAACTTTTCCATAAAAATAAAATATATTTCCAGTATTCTACAAATTGACTCATTCTTCCCTTACCATGCCCTTAAATTTTCACAGTTTATTAAATGTTGGAATAATCTATGTGACTCTCACAAGTTCTGGTTTGAAATCAGTGGGTTAGTTATGAATTAGGTGTTCCCATTCAGCTTCTACTCTAACCTCTGCATATGCATCCCCTTACCCTTGATCTATCTCTCTCTCTCTCTAAATGTTTGTCTGTCCATTCCAGTCAGGAGAAGAATGAATTTCCAAAAGTGGCCTTTTGTTTTTACTACCATCACCCTCCTTCCCACCTTCGCCTTGTGCACCCTACATTCCCTTTACCCATATCAATTGCGCAATCACTGAGGTAGAGCACGCAAGATGGCATGCACTTCTTCAGCCACAGCCATCAAGACGAACTCAAATTGCTGTTTGCTCTTGACCATAAATGGTCGTTGGTCTCGGATGTGTTCAAGTGTAGCTGCAATGTCAATCTCTTTGGCGCCCTTTGACATGCGATTGAGGACCATGTCAATGAGGCAGTAAGTTCCAGTACGGCCAACTCCGTCACTGTAAAGAATCAAGTAGGAGCATCAAATTAAAAGTCATAATTTCGTCACCTTTCAACTGAAATCTAAATGATTAAATACTTATCATTGTAAACTAATGTTTTATGCGTAACTTCGACCTTTCTTACTTCGTTTCAAAGGTTCATGAGTCATTGTAGCAATCAAAAACAAATATAAGTATCAAGATACAGCTGCTTTTAAAGTCATTGATTAAAAGTTTTACAATACATATTTTACAAATAACCTGAAAAGTTCCTTAGTTATAACTCACCTGCAGTGCACCACAATTGGACAGGATCTTCCTCGATAAGATTTGTTCACTTTCCTGTAGATACAATTAATCAAATATCAGAAATAGCATAATCACTGCAGAGCAATGATTTACGTTATATATATATATATAATTATTTATATAATAAATGGATATTTAACTGCATAATGACATTTTTTTCATAAAATACTTCTACATGATGCTCTAATTCTTGGTTAAATAGAGTCAATGTGCTTAAATTTTGCATCATCATACCTTGACAAAATTACCTTGACTTCTATTGAAGTTTATGTTCTTGTATAGTAAAATAAACTTGGTAAGTTTTTATTATTATGATACTGACAAAAACTATTAAATGTTAAACCTATTATGAGGTGAAATATACACTTAAGTCTAAGTCAACAGTGGAAGGTTTTCTATCACATAAAATGTAAAAATTGGGTTGCTGAAAATGGGAAAAATCATATATGTACTAAATTACTGTGTTTTGGTGTCATTAAATTATATCTCAATCAAAGCAATGAGAAAGGTGCACAAGATATCACCATAATTCATATCACTCTTTGTGTCATAGAAATACATTTCATTTAGTTTTGTATCAGTCTTCAAGCTTTAAAGCATATTGTACATCCAACTGATTTCTATAGTGATTGTAAGCTAGCTGGAATAAGTCATATTATAATTTAAATTGCTGCAATCTGCTTTCACGTTTTCAATGAGGACACTGATAGAACGAAATATAGAATATAATCAGGATGTTTTTGCCTGTTTTGTAGACTTTGAGAAAGCATTCGATAAAGTAGAGTGGCCTAAACTAATGGAAGTGTTGCAAAAAATCAGAATGGATTGGAAGGATAGGTATCTCATCCAAAACCTTTATATGGCCCAAGCTGCACAAGTAAGAGTGGCAGACTGCATGCTTGCAGTTAGGTAGGGGAGTAAGACAGGGTTGTTCACTGCTTTTTATTGTGTGCTCGGAAAAGATGGGAAAAGAGGCATGGGAGACGGTTGAGTCAGAAGTAAAAGTTGGTGGGGAATTTCTTAAGTCAGATTCGCCGATGACCAAGCCCAAGTTAGTAATTCAGACAAAGAACTGCAGACCTTGTTGAATGCAGGACCAGTGTCAGAAGTTTGGGATGAAAATTAATAGTAAGAAAACGAAAGTAATGAGATTTTAGAATTAGAAGGCTAGGCTATCATATTAGAAGGGAATAAATTAGAACAGGTAGAAAAGCTCACTTACTTGGGAAGCATCAGAGGAAAATGGACATAGCGTCATGGATATTAGATGAAGAATTTCATCAGTAAAAAAGACCTTTACTAAAAGGAAAGAGTTAATGAGGGGGACCATAAATAAAGAGTTGAAGAAACGATTAGTGAAAACCCTAATATACTTAGCACTATATGAATCCAAAATCTGGTCCATAAGGAAGGATGATGAGCAAAGATTTGAGAATTTTGAGATGTGGGTTTGGCGATTGATAGAGAAGGTGAGGTGAACAGAGAAAAAAACAAATGAAGAAGTTTTGAGAAATGATAGGGGAGGAGAGGAGTTTGCTGCGAGAGATTCAAAAAAGACAGGAATGGTACTCAGAGGCAATGAGATGGAAGGAGTACTCAGGGGCAATGGGTTGTTGAAGGTTGTAATAGAGGTTAGAATGTCTGGTAAGTGGGGTAGGGGTAGGAAAAGAATAGGAATTTTGGACAGAATGATAGGAGGTAGGAAGTATGCAGATTTTAAGAGGGAGTAAATTTAGATGTTACGAAAGCTCATCAAAAACCTACCTTAACCGGTAGAATACCCTTCATCATCATCACCTGATTAAATTTGTGTTATGATTTCAACATTCACTACATCATTATATTATATTTTGGTTATGATACCCAAAACCGAGGCCAACATTACTCAACAATTTTTTTAACTACTTTACAGGTCATAAACCTAAGATGTATTAAAGAGTACCAACCTTGGCAATACGAATGCCAGTAATCCACCGAGCCAATGTGGGCCCATCTTCAGCACACAGGAACTTTATGTATTTGGTAGACTTTGGCTGCTGCAAGCGTGGGTGCTTGATGGCAAAACAGTACTCTGTGGGGGCTTTGTATTTCTTCTTCCAACCAAGTCCCCAGTAAGCCTATTTTACAAATTATGGAAGACTGATATTAGATAACTCAAATCATCAACAATCTTTATTCAACTTAAATTCTAGAACCCATAGTGTCACACAGCAGTTAGTTAAAAAATCATGATTGTTATTGTTTACTGATTCATTTTCAATGCATCAAACAGTTACAATATTATTTCATGTTAATGTACATATAATGTTGTCAGTTAAAATAAGTGCATAAATCTCATAATGAAGGAAACTTGTTCACTCTTACATTACTCAGGTAATGACATTAAAATATAACCCCACATTCTGCCCATAATTAAATTCAGCTCTTATGTCCCATTAACTTTTTGACCTCACAATCATTGTGCAAGGTTCCCATAGATAATATGAATCGATGAAGGAAATGCTAGTGCATAACCCAAACATAAGACAACTCGAATATAAGATGACCCTTTTTCTGAGTCTAAATTTGGAAAAACTTAGCATCTACGCAACTTTGGAATAATGCAATATATCTATTGTCACTACAAAGTTATGGATAGGTTTATGTCATTTATATTTTATTTATGCAGTATTTTATTTGCAAATAAAACTTATAATTATCACAAGCTCAGTCTGAATCGGTGAAGTATTATCAGCACTTCTGTACTGTAATTGCCTCGGCTAAACCCTATGTCTTGGGTGACTTTCTGTCTCATCATGATGTTCCTCTTGCAGAAAAATATTTTTTATGCATGCTGAAAAACTCACGGTGAAATCCATGCATGTAGTGCGATTAAATAGAAATATCGTAATATTGAATATAGCATTTTTTCACAAGGAATAGCACCTGTCTGGTGAGAAATTTGTCACTTCTTCCATTTTGATGAAGAAGAATGGTTGTTTTCATAAAAGTTCATATTCTAAAGTGCATGCAAGACCATTTTTTTTTATTATTACACTCAAAATCATCATTTATTTGTTTATAACTATGTATTCTGTATTCTACTGTATTCTCCTAGAACCCTAATTATGGTTGCTTCTTCAGTTTATTTCCATTAATTTTTGACTAACCTCAACCGCATACCAAATCTGCTGAACAACATGTGTCACAGCACCGGCACAAGCGGTTGTCACACCGTCATGCAGGTGTGACAACTTCTCACGGGAAACCTAAAAGACAGTTTCACTCAGAACAGCTGTTGAGGTTCCTACCCTCAGCTATCGTTCCTATGCTTCCTATCTAAAGGTCAGTGCCTTTTTCGTAAGCAGTAGTTGTGGTGTAGTATTTGTCCTAAACAAGTACACACCTGTAACACATGATTGAATAACATGATGGGATATGTTCAAGTAAAATAATAATGTAAATTACTAAGTTTTCAGGGAGTGTTACCATTGTATTATGCAATAGTGTAGGGAATTACTTTAAATTTAATCAATGGCAAAAAAAAGATTCTTCTGGATTTTGCTGAAATTTCATTAAGTTCTGTTATTTTGATTCATAAAAATGAATTAAAACTTCCATCAGGAACCAAGACAGCCTTACGTGAAACGTCAAATTTACGTAATTTGAAATTTTAATGCCATAAGAATACTTAAAAGATCACCCGGGACCATATCGTCACATGCATAAAATCGGTATACATAAAATCGTGATTCTAAGCAAATAACCCACATTTTTCCTAGGCTAAATTTGGAAAAAACCCTCGTCTTATATTCGGGTATATATGGTATGAATGGAGCAAGAACAGATAAGGGAGATTTGAATTCAAATATTTTTAGGAAATTAAAACATGAAATTACTATCATTTTTTTATCAAATAAAACTTTATTTCCCATAATTGCAAACAAAAGCTAAATTTGAACAATTTTATTATTCTCATGAGAATGGTCAAACTGGAAAAGCCTTGATGATTCCCAGTCAATTAATTTATAAGGCATGGGAAAATTAGGTTCAGCTTTAAAGCCTTCCTTTTACGGGTTGTTTGCAATGCAGTGCAAACTATAATCCTAAATAGTTATACATCAATTTAAAGAGGAAAAAACAAATTTAGACCATGGTATAAAAGTTTTTCTCCTCCTGTCACAGTGATGGGCTATTCTATAAAGCAGCATTTGTTTGATAAAGAAACATAAAGTGAAGCATACCTCATTGACGTCAAAAGTGGCGAGGCAGACAAGCTGGTGGGATGGAGGGCGATGGCTGAGTGAGGACGAGGACACCTTCTCCTTTGGCCAGTAGTACAGTCCAGATGCACGGAGGACAAAATGATACCTCTTCCATCCCTTCTTGCTTTCAGCCTTGAGCCACAAGGGGCCCTCCATGTCCGGAACACATGGTGCACCTCCATTGCCAGAGAAGAATTCCTGAGAGGAAGCACGAATTTCAGTAAATGTTCCTTAGTTACTTAATTTCAAAATAGTAACAATGACCAAAATGACAGGTTTTATGGGCATATGACTATTTTCTGACAAATTAATATGATGATGATGATCCTGAAATTGAAGGTTACAAAAAATTACATACAAAAAGGTTGTACTTTCATTTAAAAACTTGGCTGGAGTTGCTGTTTCATGTGGGTGTGACAAGATATCTCGTGGTGTTTTTGTTATTTCATTTGGGTGTGACGAGATATTCCACTGGGAGTTTCTTAGGCATCTTCATCCTTCGACTATGTCTCCAGCCAGCAGCCAACATTTGTGAATATTCCGTGAAGAAATTTCGTTTCCGTCGAGGCCTGTGAAGGGGTTGCATAACCACCAATTTTTATGCCTATTTCGAAGGTGGCATAAAAATATTTTTTTTCTGTTTTCAGATTACAGATAAACATGACACTCCATTTTTTCAAATAAACAACAGACGTTACCTCCTCTAAATTTCAAAAATATAATGGTTGGATGGATTTTCCCAGAAAAAGTCATGTCACTTTCAAATCTCAAGTATGTGGTTCTTTACTATCTTTCTAACATTATAGTATAAGAATTTCGGCGTTTCATGCTGAGGCAGTAGTATTTCCAAGATGTCAACATCATGACTTTCAATTTTTTTTAAATTTCTTTTATTCATATACCGGAAATTACAATTGCACAAACCTGGAGGACAAAACCACAGGTGGTCGGAAAATACAAGGGAATTTCCAAATGCCAACAATCTAGCCTGAATCCGTCTTCCCTGAATATACTTTGACCCTTCCCATGCCAATGTTTACTCTGGATCACACACCAACACCACAGCAAATTCCAACCAAAGATTCTACATACAGAGAAGAAAGGACCAAGACTAGACGCACTGGAAGAATTGGAGATAACATCAAGTGCACATTCCAAAGAAATCCTCCTGCTCAATGATGTATTGTATTCCTCCTGCTCCCCCTCCTTCGCTTCCATTGGGAACCCAACCCTCCCCCCCTCGCCACACACGGTCTGCAACCTGGCGTTGCCATCCGAAGATACCCTGCTCCCTTTCCCCGCCCCCCTCCCACCCTCCTATGCTTCTCAATACCAAA
>WURS02000015.1:5985939-5998975 GCA_011762765.2 Rhinocypha anisoptera | reverse complement strand
CTCAAACGACTGTTACATAACAACTGTGCATCCAAAATGGCTGAAACTTTGGTGAGTAACTGTTAACAGATGAACAACGAAATTCACTAGCTTTTATTTACGAGTGCAGCCATCTTCACCATGAGGTTGGAAACTTTTCAGACCACCCTCGTAGGTTCTCTCTCGGTACCCCACTATACATCGGTGTGCAGAAAACTGGCAACACTCCTCCAGGATGTGAGTGAGAGAGTAAAGAAGTAGAGGTAAGGCCAGGAGGGGTGGTAGGTAGTTGTAGCTCCGCCCACTGTTCACCAAGAAGTATCTTATCTACGCGGTTGAGCTCTAGTAGCTAGGGTCCATCAGAAACTTACAAATTCCTGTTAATAACTGAGGACAATTAAGGTACAACTGAAATGGATAATTTAGTATAAACATCAAATAATGCCAATTAGTTGTAATTATTATAGATAACCAACCCAAAATTTTGTTTTTGTTTGATATGCCAGAAATATCCCCTTAGGCTTGTGAAAGAAATTTCATTTTCACAGATCTTCTCCTGGGGTCTCCTAAGGCATTCCCAGTTATTCCACTATCCTGCTATCATACTACAAATTTACCATTTGATGGCATTTAAAACTGGATATCTTTATTCATAAGGCTTACACTACTCACTAAATTTCCGGACCTTTTAAATTGAAAAAGTAATTTCATTAACTAAATAAAGTTTTCAAAAGTAATAAAATACATGACCATAGAATATTACCAGTGGATGACTGAAATCAAAGGAAAACGTTTGCACCTCTTTTGCATGCCCAGAATTGAGAGAGGTATCACAACAAACTTAGGACAAAGCATTCTGTTAAAAAAAAAAGGGAAATAGCTAGGTGTCTAATTCCATTAAAAATAAATAACTTCATATATTTTAAGCACTTGTACTTAAATGGGAATTTAGAAATTAAAACAAAAGATTTTTGTAAAGTTTTTATGACATCTCACAATTCCACTGTATGCAAGGAAATCAATGCATAATAAATATTTTCCAAGGGTTAAAATCTGGAGCATGTGGATTGAAGAAAAAGCATTATCCATGATGCTGTCATTTTAAACTATATAACAATCTGTACACTCAGAAACACACTACTAGATCACATTAGTTTCCATAGTCTTTTAAAAATCTCCTTCCTTTCCTATGATTCCTGTTCGCCACTTTTTTTATTTTCCACCACAACCACAGCTTCACCCACAGTCCATATGAAGCATTGACGTAACACCTGACAATGATTACAAACATGCTACTATTGTAAATCAGCAGCAATTACGATATATCCTTTATAAATGGCTTAGAAATAGTTTTCATGATCAGGCACTTCTGAAGAGGAGTCACATTGGCATCAACGAAGGAGTATTACAAAAATAATTTCAGGATAACCATAGCAACCAAAATCCATTGTTAAGTCATGGTCTATTGAATTATGTAGTCTATTGCAAGATGCATGCATACTGCAATAGATATAAATTTGACATCTAGATGTCAAATTATAAAGCTAAGCATAAATGTGATTAATGCATATATAAAACTGTGCACTTCTGAGGGTAAGAACTCCCTCTCTCTCTCTCTCCTTGTAATACAACCACAGATTATCTGGATTCACAGTATCTCATTCACCATCATGAATATTCAAACAATTTTTACATCCAATTTCATCATATGGAAAGCTCAGTTATTCCTCCACGACAATATGATTAGAATGAATATTAATTTTCCTGGAACCAGTTTGAAATGGTTTGAACTGATAAAGAATCATTTCAAATACAGACAGGCACACTGAGCACACAACCAAATCACACAGCAAATCAAAAAATTGTTACTGTAAAAAAATTAATGCATTTGAAAGAGTTATAGGCGAGGAAAGAATAAGAAATGAGAACTTAATAACAAGAGACACAAGTGTTCACAGAAGACAACTGCCCAACGCTCATTAGTCACACATTTTAGCAAATGGGTAAACAGTGTATGGAAGCAAAGGCGGCAGAAACTGCAGAAAATGAAACACGCTCTGTAGTTATTGCATAACGTGTGCTGTGGATTCCCTCAGTGCAACAAACTGGTCACCAAAGGCAATCCAACTTCACCAGTCAAAAATACATCAGAAGCTCATGAAACCATTTTTGACATTCATTTTTGGTGCTTCTGCATAGAAAATTTCCATTTGCATCCAGGACATTTGTGATCAACGTATTCTTTAAGATAATGAGACGAGTTGAACATCACAGGTCTTTCAAAAGTGCAGATTTAGCACTTTTGAGTTTATCCAACCGTCTCTGCAGATGCGTGTTTGATGTTTCAAGTTCCTCTAGCCTTGTCTGGGCTTCTCGCAGCTGTAAAAAAGAAAAGACCTTCAATTAAAAGACTAGGATAGATATACACACAACATTGACACCTATGATGGCAACAAACATCATCAAAGAATATTCACGTTAAATTTTATTTATCCCAATTATATTGTGATATTATTAAACAATATTATATTTGCAAAATTTTCAACAAAAATAAAACTTAGTTGCTTTTATGATCAAAAGAATTCTGCAATATATGAAAATTATATTAATCTCTCATCTATACATTATTCAGTAGTCAGCATCAAACCACATCTATAATTGCCTTCCATCCCCAATTTTCTCTATTTCAATACAGAATTCCTCATCAAGAAATTCAGAATTCAGGAAAAAACTGTGACATTAGCATATCACAATCTTTATCATAAACACATAAAATGCAGGCCATTCCTCAATCAGAATATTTATATAATACATTATTGGAGTAAAAGCACTTTGGACAGATTTTGGCAGCGTTCAACAATAGCAAATGAAGTCAAACAACATGCAAGGAGGATGATTGACAATTTGCACACACACATGATTATGAGGCAAACAATAAGTTAAAAAGGAAAAAGAAGCTCGTTATTACAACGATATTGACCACTACATATCCACTGAAGTCCTCCAACTTTACAATGCCATTCTGACAGGAGTATGGTGTAAAACCTTTAACATTAGAGAAATATTAACAGCAATGGTAAGATTTGAAATGTTGTCAGAACTTTCATGTAATTTTATAAAGTGCTTTTCAGAATTATACATGGTACAAAATACATAATACTTCACCAAGCTAAACTTGATGTATTTCTGCTTGAAAGTACATGATGGAAAACACATTACTCAAATTTTAATCTATAAGTAGAAATAAGAAACACTTTCAGCTGCTTTAGTTTGCTTATTCAGAATATATCATCATAAGATAATATATCAGTAACATGAGGTGTCACTAAAATTGTTTAAATTGACAAACTCACACAAATAGTAACAATAAATTGTTATGGATGTGTCAGATTGTAATTAAAATGAATAATTAAGATGATACAAAACTCAAAATCTCCTAATTTTATAATGGTTTTCATTGCAAAATTTTCACAAAAAAAAAATTGTAACAAATTAAAAATTTGACTTTTAAAAATTTTAAAGGTAAATTTGCTTAAATAGTTATTACATGTTTATAAAAAATACTTCTGAACCATTTAAATTAATCCATTAAAATCAATGGAGCATGTTCAAAATTTTTTTAATATAACTAATTTAAAGCAGAAGAAACTAGCAGATGGAAAGGTAGTTTAACATGATTTTTATTATTTTCATAATTCAAGGGCACATTTAATATAAATAATTAGCTAGCTTAATGAACTCAATTATCTAGATATGTTTCTATTGAATTATAATTTACTTAATTAACTGTTTATTTCATTAGTTGTATGAATATTAAAACTCAAATGAAAACTAATTTACAAAGGCAATATGCAAATCTTGAATAAAAATGGGATCCTATCTGTTCAAATGATACACACAAATTAACAACTTTGAAGGAAAACTAGAGACCTCTCCAGGGGAAACAATGACGTAACATTTTCATATCAGCTTATGAAACATGCTAACAAACAATTATGATTTAAATTTGTTAATAAATACAAAAATAATATTTTGTAGCGCTAAAAAATTATTATTTTTATTTGAAAAAAAAACTAGATTCTTTGATATGAAGTTGTAGTGACTAACATAGGTATTTAAAATTATATATTTAGGGAACATGAAAATGTTTGATAAAATTCAGGATAAACGAAGACTCTCAAAACTGAATTTGTAGGTCTTTGACAAATATTTCACAACTCAGATGTTGTTTTCTTTTAATAACTGATCATGCAAGATGGAAGGATAGAGAAACACAACACCACCCACCACAGCAACAACTCTTGGTAAACCAGTTATGATCTTTCAACACAAATGCCAAAGTCATTTCAAACAAAACATTGGAACCCTGGCTTACTTATCAACTCACTTGTTGTAGAAAACACACATTTTTGCTAAATTAGAAACTTACATACATGTGGTTCTGTATTGTTTGCAGGTTTCGTATCCAGACTATGATAACTAGTCCAAGTGTCTGGTATGCAAATCCTAATGTAAAATTCCATTTCCACAGCAAATGGAGTAGACAATTAAAATTAAATCAATGATGTCAGACTTCAATTGGTAACATAAATTAGCATTTAAATAATTATTAAACTAAGTACATATTTAAAGGGTGAATGCATATATGCACTATATTTCTCCATTGCAGTTTAATGGTGATAATTTATCTGAGAAACTTTTTAAAAGCTCTTCTCAAAAATAAGGTGAATATACTGATATAATACACACAAAATGAAAGAAAGTGCGATCAAATTGATATATTCAGAATGAAAGTGGTTATCCAGTCGACTCAGTAGCAAATCCCTCTTGAGGCCACCTCACACACACATGGTGAATGATATCATCTGCATGTGCGTACATGACCTCGTTGGAAATTATATCTCCCAAAATGACGGGATCATGCACAGGAGAAATAGAATAAGTTCTAATTTTTTCTCATGTTCATATAATCTTTATATAATTAAGTCAACACAGTACTGTGACAAGCAGGCAATTAGGAAGCATATTAAAGTAGAGAGTTTATAAAATGTTGTAAGTGTAATTATTTAATTGAGCCCTGGTAGAGAAATAGTCTGAAATCTAGATGCGGAAAGTAGTATGTTATTTAAGGGTTGGTATTATGGTGACATGTACAACATCTGCAAGGTCGGTTGCATTGTCAAAACGGCATCTGCACACAGGTATAGCAGTATATATGATGTTCACTGCAACTACATGATATATTATGTACCGTGTGTAAGGCAAATTTTCATCACCAGATTCTGTCATGGATGAGATATTGTTTCCAACGAGATCATGCATACATGCATGTGCATGATATGCCATGCACCATGTGTGTGAGGTGGCCTTTAGAAAAGAGCATTATCTGGTGAGTAAATTGGTTATAGTTTTTAAATTTTAGGTGCCTATATTAATTAATGAGAAGATTTTTATAAACCACATAATCCCTATCATGAGTAGATATAAATCAGAAAAAAGGTAATGTATACATTTTAAGATTTAACTGTAATCTTAGGGAGAAAAGTTAACAATATGCATGTCTATCCTAGAACCAGGAATCTTTTATAAATAATTAATACATTCCAACATAACCACTAAAGTTTCCTATAAGTATCTAACATCAAACCATTGAGTGTATGGTACTACACAACTATTTTTAATTAATAATGACTATAAATTGTAAGTACATTATACAAAAAGTAGAAAAAAGTGAAAATTTCCTCCGAGGTACCAGTTGAACATTAATGGATTGGTGTCTTAATTGAAATTACCTAAAATCCACAATTATGTTTGTTCATTAAAATGAAGAGTATTTTTCACAAGTATATTGAAAACTAAAATAAATTAAAGGACCACTACATATAACTCCATGGTTGGATTGAAAGATACTTCGTACTTTTCCACAGCTTTATACAATGGTACAATGCATTTCACCATATTACAGCATTGACAGGTACTGGTGAAATGCGTAATACAGTGAAACGTACCATAACACGGAATAAAAGTGTGGAAGAGTACGAATTCTTACTTTCCAACCAATGATACAACTTCTACGGAGTGGAGCCTGAGAACGTCAACCACTACAACTGTTTCCAGAAAGTCAAACCATTAATAAAAACATCTTTATTCTACCCCTTGTAGAAATTCTTTGTTCCTATAAAGTAACATAGAGGTTAAATATTCTATGATGAAATAAATATTTCATGATGCTGGCAGAAGGCATTAAGCACAGCTATTGTAAAACCTTGTTTATACGAGCTGTTTTGCCATAACAAAATTGGACATGATTTATATTCACTTAAGAATGCCTTCATACATTTATTGCAGTTCCTTGAATCCTTTGCACTGGCAGAAAGAAAGATTTTGAAATATCACTAATATGAAATGGTGGCTGGCGTCACTTGATGGAAATCCATTGCTGGTTTGAAAGAAAAAATTTGCTTTTCCACAAAATATATCTTTATTCATGATGGTTTCGTCACTGTGTGACATCTTCAGGTGAAGACAAGGTGTGACACCTTCACCTGAAGATTTCACACAGTGATGAAACCGGTCATGAATAAAGATATATTTTGTGGAAAAGCAGTTTTTTCTTTCAAACTATAACTAATATGTTAATTTAAAATTTGAAAAGTCTCAGAAATGAAGCCCAAATTGTGAAAATTACAGAATAAAAGAAAAACGTCGGCACAATATTGTAATATGAATCTTTTTTTTCCTATTTATGTGAAGGCACATACAAATTAGCAAAATCACAATTGGGAACAAAACATGAAAGCAATTCTCAATTATTGAACCAGTAAATGAAACAAAAAAATTAGGAAATTATTTCCTTTCTAGCAAATTGACAAGTTGAGTGGTAGGGAATTCATACTGCTAAATATAATGTACTGCTAAATGCATGAAATATTTGAACTTATTTGCTATTTCAATTACTCATGGAACACTATAGTCACTTGATTTTCACAGTCTTTTAACTTTTTCCACAAAAATATATGCACTGTCTCATACATCTAATTACCCGAAAAGACAAAAATGTAATACAATACTTTAAAATGCTAAATAAGGTTTCCCCGTAATGGTCTCTCAAAAAGAGGTTAAACATATAGCTTCTTACTTACTAAGAGAAAAAAAACCCTCTTATTTTAAAGCATTATTTGAAACTCTAACAACTACATATATGATTTTAGTCCAAAAACCAGAGGTTAAAGCTTTGCAATACGTTATCCTACATTCAAAGGAGAATGATGTGTGGCCATTTATTCAATTAAGATCAAAACCAAAAGTGATTTATAAGCTACAAACACAGAGCTGGTATATCACATAAATAACCTTGTTATGCTATCTGCATTATCATGAGAGAAATTTCATCCAAGCCTAAACAATAAAGGAGAATCGAGGAGTCTATATGTGTATTAAGAAATCATAAGTCAACTTATGCATTGAAGGTCAATATTGTTAAAAATAGATAAAAAATAAGAATCTTTAAAACATTTCAGTTAAAAGTTACTTATGCATTAGAAAACAAAATCACCTGAATTCAAACATTGAGAAAATAATTGTTTTAAGGTAATCATACCATTAGAGCAACTGTATATATCCATGGAAAAGACTAGCAATAACATGAGCAATTTTCTGAAAATTAATAATATTTTGACTGTAAGTGTGATAGAAATTTAATACAAAAAGTTAGTCATTCTCATTCCCTCATACATTTCAAGTGGCACTTGAATAACTACCAATCCAATATTTCCTATTTCAACCTATTCATTCAATTATGTACCTCTTAAATATTCTAGTAGATGTACCCAAAAGAGAAAAACATGGTTTTCAACTAGGATAATTACTCATATCACTCATTCATATGCATGTCCTTGTGGTGTTTTTATCAAAGAATGTTTGTTTTTGTCAAAGATTTCCTAAACCTGTAAAAGTAGTATTACCCTGGAATATCTAGCATGTAAACATGTTTACTATACTGGTACAAAGAAGTGACAAGTGTTTATGAAACAAATAAATGGGCTGATAGAACAGCCCACTGGCACCAAAAGTGTTAACAGTCTAGGGATATAAATTAAAGCTTTTATAGTTATAAGTTAAAGCTATATGATAATGGTTGACTCTGGTTTTACACACAGAAGTCAGGAGGGTATCTCTGGAAGGGGCACTAATGTTACCATAAAAATTTTGGATTCACATGGTGGTTCACAATGTTCTCTTAGTTATGTGGATTCGAGCATACAGCACCTTGGTGAGCAAGTCTAATGGTTTTCATGGGCACCATGACATTAGTTGACCTAAACAAACATGAAATCCCCCATAAAAACATCTGAAGAAGAGTCTCACGTATGATTTTTGAGTAGTGATTGTGAAAAACCTATCAATCTGCACATGAGTAATCTAAAACAATATGGTGAAAGTTGTTGAAAAAACCGTGTGTGAGTGGTACAGAAGATTTCAAAGTACAGAATCAAATGTGACTGATATCGCTCACTTAGACTGACAGCCACAAACTGAGGATTCACCAGACATTACTGGTTGCTAGTTGACAAAGGTCACAGTGCATGTAACAACTAGCAGATATGAATGGTAAGAATCTGTTTGCTGGAGCACAACCAATTAGGTTTACATTTTGACTTGCCCCCCAAAATTCATTCACATATATTTATGACTGCAATATATACATATTCATATTTCATATATACGCACACATATGGTAGGCATACATGTATAAAAAACCGCCCAATCATTTGAGAGTTCTTTAAGTAGCTGTTTTTCCCGAGGAAGTAATAAAAAAAATACTAGTTCAATTTGATTATATACTATTTCGATTAGGGTTAGGGATGGGATGATACCAAAATGAAATTTCATTTCCTACCCAACAGTTTAGAGAAAGTTATCAATATATCAAAATTATCTCCAGATCACTTTTTTCATTCAAAGAAAATTGAAATTACTCTGAAATCCATCAAGCGATACTTAATTTATTTTTGAATGGATGTCATATTTACTTTTCATTCTTTGTAGTCTGGTACTACTTGATGCATCAAATATATTCACTCCTATTGATGTGTTGTATCCTTATGACTATGATCTTAGAGGAATTAAACCTTATGATTATCATTTTAGAGCCTTGAATTTCACAGTTATAATGTTACTACACACGGTTTAGGCAAGGTCTACTGTTTTCTTTACTTATTCAATATTCAAGTTTTTATTTGCAAAATCAACATTCGCCTTGTTTGGATCCAATCACTTCTCTAATTGTCTACAATGATGCCAGCTGTACTAAACAAACATGACTATACAGTTGCTGGGCAAACACACAAATATTTCCTTTCCAGGTTACATAACCTAGAATAGTGCAGGTTGGTTTTCCAATACAAAAAAATATTTGTATCAGCTGGAAACTTTGGCTTCTGTACGTAGGCTTCCACTTTACTCCGAGCAGAGGTTCTTGTGCCAGCTGATATGCAGGAAGCACTGCTTTTAGAAATAATGTTGGTGTACAATGGCGACATTGGATGCTTAAATTCATTTTCTTTTTTCTCTTATTTTTTCCTGCAATTAAATTGGTTAAATGGGTCAAGAAAAGGACCAATAGAATAATGCTGAAAGTTTCTCCACCCTTAATTTTTTTCAATTATACCATACTATAGCTTAATTTTGTCTTATGGCCAGTCATCTATTAGGGTTAAGCCATTTACTTGGTATCTTTAACTCAAATGTAATGCATCATCCATTGATGCTAAAGGCGTTAACTCCTGCTCCACTGATTAAGAGATCTGGCCTTTCGAAATGTCTCTGGTCTTCAGTAAATGCTTTCCTTCAACATTGGGTCCAGCAAGGTAACTAAAATATATATCTTTTCTTCCTCATATCTACCACAGTACTTTTTCAACTTTGAAACAAAAGTTCATTCCGGAATTACATTACTCCACTCTGCTCACATGGTATTTCCAACTCCCTCCACAAACTATTTTCTAGAGCCAAAACTTCATAATCAGTCACATTATCTTTGCTCATTGTAAATGTCGCTGTATCAAATGGTTTCAGAAGCCTGAAAACCATTCCATTAGGTCACAATCATGACAGTTTAACTCGACAGATATCTGAAGCTCACTGGTTAAAATGCTGAGTGCTTGGCACTGTTCTAAAAGTCATTGTAGCATTTGAAGTTCAGAATTCCAGCATGTAAGTTCATCCTGAATAACCTTGTGTGATTTTATTTTAACTGTGGTTTGTGCATTACTGAATGCACTGCAGACATGTACTGAATGCTTGAAGTGACCAACAAATTTTTGACACTTGGTTGCCAAATTTTTCACCGATGCACATTCAAGCAAACCATGTTAGGTTCATTATCTGTAGCCACAGCAAAAATTTTTTCAGCAATATCCAATTCTTTTAAAACTTGATCAACTCACTTATATTTTCGCCTGTGTGAGGTTCATCTGGAATTGGTATTACATCCAAAGCAATGTGATAGGGCCAATGAAATGAGCAGTAATACTCGTAACTGCTATTGCATGTCGAAGTCCACATGTCAGAGGTAATACTAATGAACTCAATATCTTTCTCTCCAAGCTTTGACTTAACTTTGGCTGTGCACTTTTCATAAACCCTTGGTATCTCTTCATTTGAAAAGCTTTTTCTGGATGGAAGAACATATGCGGTTCAAGATATTTCAGAAGTGTCTGGAAGCCTTCAACAATGCTGATCGGTTGGTTGTCTATACAACTCATTTTTCCAACGAGCTTGGTTATTTTCTGCTCACTTCAATCACAAGGACTTAAAGACACTGTTCTTATTGATGAATTACTAAAGTGAGGGTTGTGAAAAGCGGGAAAATTAGTAGACTGAATATGATCAGTGTGTTGTAAGACATTCCAGAAGTTGAGTTGCTAAGGCTTGAGGGACTAATCAGATGTGGAATTAGTGTGTTTCAGGCGGAGAACCTAAGTAGCCCCCTATTTCACTGGAAGTGGAACTTAAAGAACTAATCTCTTGATATGATTGAAAATCTCGATCATCAGTATCAATTCCATGTAGGTTTATGTCAACCAATAGTGCTGGTTCACATTGAGAGAGAAGTCTAATCCTCGTGTTATTTTCTGCTTCCAAATCCAATCCGTGTTTTTTCTGAAGATGATTCTTAAGGTTGGATATGTTATGTGACTTACCACCTTGGGAAAACGAATTTTTACAAATTAAACACTTGCATAGTCTTTCTTATTGGGATCTATCACAAAAAACACCAAACATCAGACATTGAGAAAGCTTAGTCACCAAATCTTAAACAAGTGAATTTCACAAGGCATTCATAATTTCATTTCAAATTCAATTGTATATTATGAGCTATATTTTATGTTTTCCTTGTTCCTTAGCTAAGTTGGACATGGACAGTGACGGATCACTAAATAATATTACATGAAAGTAAATTTTTTTTAAATTATCATTTACGATTAGCTATGACTTTGACTCGTAAAATATAACAGCAAGGCTGGCCTATTTATATAAATATTTTAGTAAACAATTACATCGGTATCAAATCAAAAGTATTGTGAAATTGAGCTGATACTTGATTCTTACAATACCATTAGGTATCGAGGGATCAAAAAGTACCTAATCCCATCCCTAATTAGGGTAATATGAATCTAAAAAAAATAATGTGTGAAAACCTAAGTAAGGTGACTTCCTAATTATCTTGGGTCATACAAGTAAATTCTCCCTTATCTTTGCAGGAGAATTAAGTTGATTACTTATTGAAAGGATGTAATTTAAAACCTGATGTATTCTAAAAGAAAACTAAACAATTTAAAGTCATGCAAATGAGTATTTAACAGCTCAAGTAACTATACCTGAAATCACATTAACTGTATTTTTTTAATGATCACGTTTGATGTTTTTTTAGCACTAAGTGAAAAATAACTACTAAAGGACAAGATTGAGATTGTTCCAATGAATAGGAAATGTTCTATTTCCTTGAAACTCAAGAGTGAATGATTGCATGTGGGGGCCAATCAGATTTCATAATTACTTTGGGGGTATAATGTTCAATTTTATCTCAGCCAGTTGAACCACAACTGTATTTGTTTGATCTAGTTGAAAAATATCCATTCCAATCAAGGAGATTGCAATCCTGTACTACAACTGTCATGAGGCCGAGTGATTGGATGCAACATAAGCGATCATATAGCTGAATACAGGCTTAAATTCAAATTAACAAATGAATTTGATATTAAAATAACGTAAAACTAGAAATAAATGATTTCCTCTTAAATATGTACTTAAAAGACTAAACCTTAGAAGTATTCCAACCCTATTTAGTCCATAAAGCAATCAAACATGATTAATGAATTGTATGAATTTCATAATACTTGAACTACTCTCATTACCAGTTCTTGTATCACCCAAAAAAAATTAATATCATTATACTTGTCTCATATTACAAATCATGGCACATCTACTCTTATTGTATATAAGTGTTTTATTATTTTCCTGACTTGATGGAATATTTCTAAACACCATGAAACATTAATAAATGAGAAGATTTAAAAATTACCAGTAGTGAAGTAATTATTTGTATATTAAAATTAACTATAATTATTATTTTGGAATTTCCTTAGGTTTTCTTTCAAATAACATTCTAACAAATAAAATTCTTTAAATCACAAATTACTAGGGAAGCTCCAACCTCCCCTACCAAACCAACTTTATGGTTAAAGACTGGTTTTTTCTTTCGTCAATCCATTTAGCAAATGCCAAGTCAGCTTTTCCACAGAAATATACAGTGAAAGTAACAGGGTGAAAAAAGGCAGCCAAGTAAAGGCACAGGGACTCATTAGCAACAAGCAAAGGAAAGTAACTTCTAGAAGAAGAAAGAGAGGATCTAATTTCGTGCCACTGAACCCTACGTCGTGTGTGTTCTCTCTAACAGCCATGGAGTGAGTGAGGTGGGACCCTTGAGGGGGGGGGGGGGGGGGGGGGGGGGAAGGGGGGGGGGGGGAGGGGGGGGCAATGCCCCCCCCAGTCG
>WURS02000015.1:5936553-5962397 GCA_011762765.2 Rhinocypha anisoptera | reverse complement strand
AAAAATTCACGAGGTTGTCTGCTTTGAATGGCTATCAAACACCAACTGCACGACGTAGCTTACTCAAAATTAGACAAGTTGCCCACTGAAAGATTACAGTTGACGGCAGCACTGGTGCATTTGGAGTAACTGCGCGGGAAATTCAAAAAGTCACTGACTTATCTAAGCGCCCTCGTATATATGAAGACCTTTCATTTGAGCCATTACAGAGCTCAATGTGCAAAATTATAGAGCTCATGTAATTTAAGAATGTAATTGCACTTTTTTGAAAAAAAAATCAATGCCGCGTGGTTTCGATCGCCATATTTCATCTGCTTTGTCTTGAAATTATTTTTGGAAATAAGAGTTCCTTTCATACGAGCCCTTTTACACATTATTTCAGTGTAACCAATTTTGAAAAGCATGAGGCAGAAAAAGTGTCCCATATGTATATACCAACAAAATGATCACTGCCATCTATTGAGAGTTTTTTAAATCACTAATACTAGTGATTTATTACTTATTCCCAGACTTTTCATCAATTGGAACAATAATTATACGTCTTTTCTAAATCTTTCCTATTCGGAAGTACAAAAAACGCTCAATTTCTTTCTGAATGAATGACCCTATGCTGTCCAAAATTGGCTTCAATTACATATACGAGAGACGTACTCGTAGACACACATACGAGGCGTGTTCGAAAAAAGTTACTCTAAATTTCGCTAGATACGTACATTCCATTTTTTCTGTTATGTTGGTACACCTGTCACTAACATTGTCAGCCATTTAGATTTTTTGTATGCTTTTGACAGACGTGTTAAGTTTAGACTAACACCGAAACTCGAGTCAAATAAATATATTTTAATCCGTGGATAGTTGCTTCCTTTTTTCAAAATAGATATCTCATTTTTCCACAAAATCACGCCCGATTCTTCTTTACGTAAATGTTAGACGTGTTTTGGCGTGCTTGGCGATTTTTTTATGACGAAAAAAATAAATCAAAGAATCTGTATAAACTTTTGTGTGAAAAATAAAATAAAATGCTCCGACGCTCTTGAATGTTGACTGGCGAGTCTACTTTGAGCAAAAATAATGTTATAAGTGGTACAAGCTCTTCACAGAAGGCCGAAAGATGCTAATCACGATGCCCACCCAGCATGTCAGCAACTGATGAAAACGTCGAAGCAGTGAATTAAATTGTAATGGAGAATCGTCGAATCACTATTAGAGAAGTTGCTGACGATGTCGACATTTCGGTTGCCTCATGCCATGCAATTTTATCAGATATTTTGGACATGAAACGTGTGGCAGCAAAATTTGTTCAAAAATTGCAAAATTTTGACCAAAAGAACCGTCGCTGACACATCGTTGCTTGTTCGTGATTTTTTTGCAAAACAGCACCCTAATCATGCCTCAGCCACCGTATTCACCGGACTTTCCTCTTCCCAAAAGTGAAAAGACCCAAGAAAGGACAAGAGTTTTGCCACGATTGTGGAGATAAAGATCGCATCGCTGGAAGAGCTCAAGACCATACCAAAAAGCGAATATCAGAAGTGCTGGCACAAGTGCATTAGATCTGAAGGGGACAAAATAGATATCTATAGGAGTCTAGGTTCCTCTAGAGACTTTTGCTGAGGTGGGGTGCCTTCAGTCTCTCTTAGTCAGTCTTACATCACCTTTTTATCTCTATGAAGAATGATTTCATTTCCTTCCTGAAGGCCAATTCTTCAGTTTACTTCACCTGCACCATCTCTGCATCTGTAATGCCCACATCTTTACCTACTGCTCTTTTCCTCTGATATATTTTCATTCTGTAAGACTTGCGATGCTGCAGCAATGACTGTAAGGCCTTTGCCTGATTGCCTAACCAGAGTTTGATTATCTGAAAGTATGACTAATCAATTAGTTCCCATCTAACTTTCTTCTGTTTCTAAACCTTCCAATGACCACTGTATATACATTAAAAATCAAGTGCAATAATGGACAGCCTTCTCTTAATCCCCATGCTAATACTGTCCATCCTGGATTCCCTTCCATTACTTTTACTTGTTGCTGTTTGAAACACAGTATATGGGTAACTGAGTAGATAGAGCACCTGGCTGAACAAATGGTCCAGGTTCAAGAGTCAAGTGATATTTCTGAACACATCCAACAATGTTGAGTAATTTTCTGGATAACAAGATATTATTGGAAAACAAAGGGCAACACAGGGAAAGTAACTGCCCCCCACCCCACTATCCTGTGTGAATGCTTACACTATTAGGGTTAGTGAGCTCTAACCTCACCTAACAATACCCTGGACTTAGGAAAAGGACTTGCTCGTTCCAATGACCCCTAGAGCTGCTACACCTGCAGAAATGGTTATTGCTCACAGCAGATAGATTAAAGGATAGAAGCCAGATGAAAGGCAGTCCCATAATCTGATCCTCAGTGGTGTGGTGATAATGTGATGGTGTCATATTATACACCCTTTGGAGGAAGGCAATGAGAAATCACCTCAATTATTTTATTCCCAAGAATACAATAATAACAATCAAGAAATAGGATAAAAAGAGCTGATGATAATTTATTGGGAAACAAAAAATACAAGAATTAAAAAGCTATGAGTAACAGAGATCATGCTTAGGAAGATGGAAAAGCACAGAAAGTGAAAAAAATTTAGTGTGTAGGATGGGAAAAGGTTATACTGAGAGGAAAATCAGATAAAAGTAGTATTTTTGTTTATAGGGTGCTTACATGGCAATGGTCATTTTGCCCCACTTCAAACCAAATAAAAAACCCTATTGCACAAACAACACCATGCCATAGGCAGGACTCGGAACCCCCAACATTTGGGCGGTGTGCTGGCAAGTGAGCTATCCTGGGCAGCATGATAAAAAAAGTCTGGGAAGACATTAATAGAATCGGAAGAAATTCAGGATATGAAAGGAGTATGTGGAGGGACTATATATACAGTACATAATATAGAACCTTAGACTTGGGTTTAGAAAGGGAATATGAAGTTGAAAGGGGTAGCTTGGCCCATACATATGTAGTACATATATTAAATAGAAATAGATAGGAGCACCACATGATATAAAGGGAAAAAATATAGTGGAGGTTGAAAATAAACTGATGGAATTACTCATGTATTTAGAAAAAGATGGAAAGAATAGGTTTTTATGAGCTAATTCAAGGAATTTTTCCAGAACATTTAGATTGATATTAATTTCAATACCAAAGAAAACTGAATCAGTAGAATGTGAAGGAAAAACAGTTTAATTGAAAACAAAATGAAGAGTTGAGTCTTATTTAAAAGAATGAAGAAAAAGACAAACATATACCAAGGTTTTATTCTATATTTAATTTATATATTAGTCAATTAGGAGAGCTACAGGGGTTCCCAACATATCAGTAATGAGGGTATGATTGAACAGAATATAAAGCACAATCAGAATATATTCATATATTTTGAACAAGCATTCAATAGAGTAGTGGGTATCATTAATGGAATTTTTGCAAAAAATAGGAGTAGATAAGAATCTTGTTAAAAACCATTACATGACTCAGATTGCACAAGTAAGGGTAGCAAATGGAGAAACTAAATGGGTACAGTTGAGCAGAGAATTTAGGCAGGGCTCTCAGCAGTTGCCAGAATATTTATTTAACGAATACTTGGAGGAGATGGTAAAAAAGGCATAGGAAGTTTCGCAGTCCGAAATTAAAGTGGTTGGGAACTCATTAACTAAGTTTCTTAGATGACAAAAGCCGAGCTACTCACTCTGCTCAAGTACTGTAGACACTGTTAAGCATATTAGAGGACCAATGTAAGAAGCTTGGTATGAAAATTAACTAAAAGAAAAAGTAATGAAATTCTCCAGACGAATCCTTAATACTCTTGACTAGAAATGTAACTGGTATTCTATCTAATCATGAATAAAATTACCCTCTCCCAAAATTATTTTTTTTAAATAAAAATAGTGTTCACTTCAGTTTTAACACTTGGGAAAAATTAAAAAATTTAAAGTTAGAGAAGTTACAGAACATAAAACTCGATATGGAGAAAGTAGGAATAGAGGAATTAGGCCTGAGTGAGGTAAGATGGAGAAATACAGCAAATTGTTAAAACAAAATAATAAAATATGTAATATTTTCACTTAATAATTTCTTTACTCCTATGACCCAGGTTTTTATAGTACACCATTATGTCAGGTACTACTATATGAAAGACAAACGTGTCTGCATATATACATGTTCTTAGTAGAAGGATGGGGTGGGGTGAGTGTTGGTTGTTACATGAAGGGTAAAAGGTAGGAGGGGGGGATGAGGAGGGATAAGGGTAATGGGAGTAGGGTAGAATGGGCTACAAGGTGATGGGCCAGCCCATCCTCCTTCTACTGAGAATGTGTATTACAGGGTGCGGCACTTAAATCCAGACAAATTTCAATTTGAATTTCCCACCATAACATAGTTTAGTCAGAAGTCACAATTGGCATTTTTGAAAGTCGTAGGCATCTAGGCAACAGTCGTAATCTCAAAATGGCCAATATGCTACGAGTACGTACAAGTGTGGAGTACAACCGACGAGCTGCGATCATCGAAAGTCTTCGCGCTGGGCATTCGGTGACTGAAATCATTCGATTCTTCGGGCACCCCAGATCAACTGTTTACGATATCAACCATTCCAGATTTAAACCTCCTTGATTGTTATGTTTAGAGCATAGTCGAAAGGGTTACTAACAAGATGAGACACCCTAATGTCTCATCCTTACGCAACACTATCGAAGACGCATTTAGAAATATGGACAGCTCTGTTTTAAAGAGAGCGTGTGAGCGCTTGAGGCCAAAGATGGAGGCAGTCATTGCAGCTGGAGGTTTTATTGAGTAATTTTACTCTTGACTGGTGCCACAATTTCTATGTAAAAGAATTTTCTGTTTCATTTATATTTTGTGTGAATAAATTTGCTTTTCAAAAAAATTTTAATTTGTCCAGATTTAAGTGCTGCACCCTGTATAAGCTGGTACTTTTATGTAGTCGTACCTGACAATAACAGTGTACTGTCATAACCCGGGTCATATCAGTAAAGTAATTGTTAAGTGGAAAAGTGTTATTTTATCAAGTTTTTTAAACATGTCAAACTTCCACAACATCACACCTGAATCCACCCAATTGATACTGGAGATTATTGGAGCAATAACCTTAGGGTAATCTATAGTGGGGGAGGAGAGTCAGTGCACGGTAGCCATAGTTTTGAGCGAGAAATTCAGAGAGGATAGTAAAAATTGAACAGGTTAGTGATAAAAGTAATATAGTACAAGTAAAATCTCATCCAACTAACTTGGTTCAAATTCAGGTATATATGCCAACAGGTGGTATATATACCTGGAGGAAAAAGGAGACGTTGTGTATGATCAGCTTGAAGAAATGATAGACAATACCCAGCAGAAAATGTATGGCAGTGATGGGGGACTGGATTGCTGTCATGGGGGAAGGAAGAAAAAGAGAAGAAAGAGATGAACATGGTTATGGGATGAGAAGTGACCGAGGGGATAAATTAGTTTCGTAAAAGGAAGATTCATAGATCCAAACACATGGTTCAAACACCATAGCAAATTTGGGTACATTTGGAAGTTGCCGAGTGACACAGAGATACCAGGTACACTACATCTTGGTTAAGCAGAGATTTAGGAATTGTTTTCAATTACAGAAGTTATCCGGGAGCTGATGCAGACTCAGACCACAATTTGGTTATTATGAAATGTCTATTAAAATTCAAGAGGATTAAAAAGAGCAGGATATTAGAGAAATGGAATTTAGATGCATTGACAGGAACAAAGAGGAAAGATTACCAGGAATCAGAGGATAGTTTTCTAAACATGAATAACCAAAGTAGGACAACAGGACAAATGTGGAAAGTTCTTAAAGGCATAACAACAAGAGCTGCTGGAAAAGTAATAGGAAGACTCAACCAGAAGTGAATTACAAAGCCATGAGTTATGGAGGAGATGATTAAGAAGATGGTGAGCGTAGAAAGTGGAAATACATCAATACGGAGGGAGAGAGAAGGAAATACCGAGAGGCCAATAATAAACTGATGCGAGAGGATTTATAATACGAAGAAAGCATGGAAGAAAGAATAGTGCGAGCTCATGGAAAAGTTAGAGAAGCAAGGAGAAATGAGCCTTCTATATCGGCAAGTAAAAACCTTAACAGGAAATAGAAGTAAGTTTCCTACTATAATAAAGTCTGGCAAGACTAATAGAACAGGATGATATTTGGGAAAAATAACAGACCCTTAGACTTGGATTTAGAAAGACAATGGGAAGTAGATGAGGATACTTAGGCCCAGAAGTATTGGGTAGCGAAATTGAAAGGACCTTGTGGGACATGAACAAGAATAAGGCAGTAGGGGTGATAATTTATCAGCAGAATTACTCAAGGGTTTAGGAAAAGTAGGAAGGAAGAAGTTTTATGAGCTATCTAGAGCAATTTACGATGAAGGAATTTGGGAAATCATACTCGGCTCTACTGTGTAGATTTGAGAAATGGTTAAGGCCGAGACTTTGTGGAACTCCTTCATGATGTATAGGATAAAGGAAATATATATATGTCTGACTTTCTGTACTATGTTACCTGATGATGTCACCAAGTAAACGAAACCGGTCGTACTAAAGTGTTATTTGTGGAATTGCAAAGTTTCCACTATCCTATACATCATGAAGGAATATGGCCCGCATACTTTGTTACGCTGATAATAATTCCAATTGCAAAGAAAAGAAAGCAGTTGAATGAGAGGATTATTGGACAATAAGTTTGATCCTACACACAGCGAAGGTAGTTCTAAGAATAATTAGTATAAGACTGGAGAGAAGAGCAGAAGAATAACTAGGTGAATATCAGTATTAGAAGAGGCAGAGGGACTCATGATGCGATAGCTATAATGATTGAATGGAATATAGAACATAATCAGAAACTTTTTGCCTGCTTTATAGACTTAGAGAAAGCATTCAATAAAATAGAGTCGCCTAAACAAATGAAAGTTGAAAAAAAAATCGGAATGGATTGGAAGGATAGACATCAAATCAGAAACCTTTATATGGCCCAGGCTGTGTAAGTAAGGTTACAGTTAGATAGGGGAGTAAAACAGGGGTGTCAATTGTCACCTTTGTTTTTTAATCTATACTTGGAAATGATGGTAAAAGAGGCATGGGAAACAGTGGTATCAAAAGTAAAAGTTGGTGGGAAACTCATTAAATCAGTCTGATTCGTCAACAGCCATACCCTTGTAGGTAATTCTGCAAAAGGACTGCACACCTTGTTGAGTACTTTACAGGAATTGTGAGATGTTTGGGATGAAAATAAATATTAAGTAATGACATCTCAAGAAGTAAGAAGGCTAGGCAATATATATCATACTAGAAGAAAATAAATTAGAACAGGAAGAAAAGTTTACTTATTTGGGAAGCATCATAGAGAAAAATGGACGTAGTGACCAGGAAATTAGATGAAGAATTGCATTAGCAAAAAAACCCTTTGTGAAAGGGAATGAGTTTATGAGGGTGACCCTAAATAAAGAATTGAAAAGATTTGTGAAAACCCACATATGGAGCATAGCATTATATGGATTTGAAACCTGGTCTATGAAGAAGGATGATGAGAATAGAATGGATGCTTTTGAGATATGGATTTGGCAATAGATGGAGGTGAGGTGGGCAGAGATAAAAACGAATGAAGATGTGTTACGAGTGGTAGGGAGAGGCATTAACTGAGTGAAATCCAAAAAAGGCCTGAAAAGTGGATGGAAGGGGTACTCAAGAGGCGATGGGTTGTTAAAGGTTGTATTGGAGAATGGAATGTTGTGTAAGCGAGGTAGGGGAACTGAATAGGAATTTTGGACAGAATGATAGGTGGTGGGAAGTATGTAATTTGAAAAGAGATTAAGTTATATTGATGTAGTGCGGCAAATCTAACCTGAGGCTCATCAAAAAACTACCTTAACCAGTAGATTACCCTTCAATCAATACCATCACCAAATGTCTCATTCAATTCAGAATGATTTTTGATGGGTGTTAAACGATGTGCCTGAAGAAAATGAATGATTACAAGCTCTTCTTTTATAATAAATGATGCCATTTTAAGTATTGAAAACTTTTCTCATTCTAGCAGCAATGATAAGAATCCAGTGTTTTTTATGGTGCTAACATCTGTGTCTCACTTAAAAGAGTGCCCCCACATATTTTAAGTTCAACCACATTTTTCAATCTATTCTCAGTCCTGGAAAAAATATTATGAGACCTTAGAATTTGAACAAGCCTCTAAATTCAATTTGAGGTGCAGTTCATTTTTATTTGAAGCATGCTGGTTGTTTCAAAAACCCTTCAGTACTTTCCTTAGCAAGAATGAACAATAAGAAAGCAAATAAGTAATGGAGAATTCATGGAGGCAATGAGCACTTGCCCACAAATAAAATCTTAGCTCACAGTATGTCTGTAATTATAACAAAATTGTTTCAAATTAATCAAGCATTCATAATTTGCTTTGTAATGTCTTGGTCAACAAGTTGGTACTGTACTGCAGTGGAATTGAAACCAAAAGTTTAATGTTTAAATTTTCACCCATCCAATGAAATACAACCCAAGGCTCCCTGACACTTTCCCAGGAAAAAGTTTAAATTAGTTGATAGCCATAGAGGTATGACTTAATGTCCACATGAGATCTATGTTTGAACTGAGCAGGAATTCACTCATTCTGTGGCTATTAGCAAAAGGGCACTTGCTTTGGCCTCCATTGAACATGTCAAAAAATAAGAGAATAGCATAATTCCCTAAGCAAATAACAAATAAATGTATGGGAAATAAATGGTACCTCACACAGGAGTGGCCACTACTATCTGCCAAAAGAAGTGAGACTGAAAAATAGTCTTTCTCATTTGAGAGTCACAGAGGGCAATGTCACTTGGCAGTTTGTAATGACTATATGAAATGCTCAAATTAATAGAAATTTAATGAATATAAGTATGTGACTTGTAAGCATGTGACAAATGTATTTGTCTTTCTTTTCTATTGCATTTCAATTAACTTCATAAAACTTAACATACCACATTATTTTACATTCAATGAAAATGAGAGCTGAAAGGAGGAAGAAATGCAAAGGATTAGATTGTGGAGTGTTGCCAGTTTATGCAATTTCATGCTCTCTGTCTGAATTTCTCCCTAATGGCAATGGTGAAAATCTGAGCGTAGGCTTTCCTGATTCCTTTCGGCTCTCATTTTTATTAAATATAAAATATTGCTGGATATTATGTTTGTGAAGTTAATGGAAACAATAGAGCAGTAATATTTGCTGGCGTGATATGGTGGAAGTTATCCATTACAGAAATGACAATCACTTGGTGAACTCCACAAATTTTTAATTTGACGACCTAGGTTTTGACACATTGTGTCATCATCACCTGATGATGACACGTGTCGAAACCTAGGTCGTCACATTAAAAATTTGTGGAGTTCACCAGGTGATTTTCATTTCTGTTCCGGAAACAATAGAAATTTTAAAAGTAAGAAAAAATTGTTGTCAAGCCTCCAAGTCACATACAGAGAATACTTTCATAAAACGAAATGAATAATGTAAACCAATAGTTAAATTTGAAATTTCAGTAACACAACGGCAAAAGTTAATACAGACATAAAGCCTCAAAATAGAGTTATATACATTTGGCAAAGATAGTAATGACAATTTGGGCACTGTGCATGAAGAACGTGACCACTGAAAAGAGAGAAGCTTTACATTTCCTAAACAGAACATGCAAAGTGGCTGCAGGATAGAGGTGGCTGTTAAGCAAGGATTTAGTGAATATTAGGGTATTTTAAAAAGGCTCATATTTTTTGGTCATTATATTTGTTCATAAAACTTGTAAATCACATTTTGATCCACGACTGTGCTGTGCTATTGTGTGTTCAAGCATACAGAACCTTGCCATACAGGATGTTACTAGCACATTGGTGGCAGCCAACCAGTAGGAACAATTCAATAGGCTGGTCATAGTTTGCAGCTGGGAGGGGGGATCTGCATTGGTCACAATTGCCACATCACTTCGAAATTGCACCACTCATGTTACAAACAAAAATAACTTTCACCATAACATTTCAGTCTCCTTTTCTGAATAACAATAGCTTTTTTCACCTTCACTACTAAAAATCATATCTACAATCTACATAAATACTCACTACTCATTCACATCATCACTACACAGTTCACTTCTTGGAGCACAAACCATCAGGTCAGCTGACATCACAGTGTAAATGAGGACCGGCAGATTTGTAAGCATGATTCCATATGCTTGAATGCACAATACTGTGCTATAGTTGATAAGAATGTGGTGTAAAATCTTTAAGATGATATTTAAGTTACCTTTTGGCCCACACTCAAATTTCCGTGCACATCTGAGTCTGGTTAACGACTGCATTAATTTTTGGAGGGTAGCAATTTACTCCCACACTTTTTATCAAATTATAATTATTAGAAAAGAAAATATAAAACTAAAGCAGAAGCACCCAAATCTTTAATTTAGTATCATGCACCAACCCATATAATATTTGCATTGAATATCAATGCACTTAAGAGTGAAACTCACATATTTGTCATTTGGATCATTTAGATACACATTCAAATTTATATTCTATCGATATACCAGATAGAAATTAATCAAATTAAAAGAACCAAAAGAAAAGGGGACATAAAGGGTTCATAGAGAACACCCATTACTTATGTAAAATTTATAGTGTACATTAAAATGTATTATGCCATTGAAATCTACAAAGTTAAATCAATAAATATATAATTGAAATGTGTGATCATAGAAAAGATCTTGTTTATGCACATACCATGTATGTATGATTTCTCCTGCCCTCTTTTTGTCAGTCATGACCAAGGTTGGTAAAGTAAACAATTGCATGAATTTTTATTCCAAAAGCACTTAGATATAATAAATACATTTACGCATATTTTCAATGGTGGAGAGGAGGAATGCAATTCAGGCTCTAGAAAAAACTATCTAAATGAAATTATGGAATTATATATAAGATATATTTCAAAACATGTTTTTACAAAATAATATAAAACACTTTCATGTATAATTTTTCAAGGCAATGTTGATATCAAATAAGAACAAAATCTGCAACCATATATTGGGTCCCTTGTTAGATATGAAGGAATTTATTTAATGACTCTCTTTCTCTTCAGTGGAACTAAAATATTGGAAACAGCTGAAAATAAAAGGAATAATGAATCGAAACTATGGTTGCTACCAAGAACACAAAACTGCATACTCACTTGTTGGAGTAGGATCCTCCACTTCCAATTTCTTTTTCAGACCACACCAGAGTTTAACTTGGCTCAATGCTTTTTGCTTACTGTTCCGGGAAGGACGTCTATGAATAGGAGATAAGCAGAGAATAAAATAATGAAAAATGAGGAAGAAGATAAATAGGTACAAAAAATTGAATATTTGATTAAATTTCTGCTTATGATGTAAACAATTAAGTTATTCTCCACTCCTTATAAGTATAAATTATTTTAGAGATTAAAAAAAAAGCCTTTATTATGAAGCAATTTCTATTACGATTGATCTGTTAAGCTAAGCATGTATATTCATCTTTCAGATTCATACCTCAAAGTAAAAGTAATATTTGTTTTTCTGCATCTAGAACAAATATATTGCCCTGGCTGCATCTGGCAAAAACCATGATAATATATCGACCATTTCAGACTGAGCTGAGTAATAATTAAAATAGTTTATTTGCAGTTAATGAAAATATTCATAAATAAAATAAAAAATATATGCATCTCTTTGTAGTAACGGTAGTTATAATAGCCAAGAGTATAGTATTTTATTATGGTGCACCACAAGTTCTTATCACATCAAAATTAGCCATTATCTCCACTTTACATAATTTGATTTTATAAAACACTGACAATTCATGTCAGTTGTGTTGTGTAAAATCAAGATTCTACTGTAATAAGGTAAATAAACATTTTTTATACATTTTTCCACCACCATATTTGTGGACTGGAACATCACACTACCAATAAAGACATATCATAAAGGACTACAATGACAGAAGATTACTACATGCAAGTTGCATATACAAGGAGCAGCCAGTAGTCATTAGATGTGGCTAAAGCAGGGAAGAAGCAAGAATAAAAAAGGAGTAAGATAGGGGTGCTCACTTATAATGCTGATTTAACATGTTTATTTTTTTCAGGGTTGCTCAGTTTTGGGTGTGGAAATAACACCATGCCAAAAATCAAGTGTTCTGACAATGCCCAAACAAAGGTCATTAGAAATCTTTATTAATATATTGTAGAAGTGTTTATGAAATTTTTATTAGGGAATGCAAACAACTTTTATGTGCAAAAATACCCCTGCAAAACCAGCACAAACAAGACATTAATGCATAATATCTTATCAAAAGTAGGCATTAGTAAAAACTATGGAACTGTGGATTCTTTTTATGTCAGCTTCTACAAACTCTTACTTGGATCTTTGCCTGGTAAAACATGTGTTTTTACATAAATACTAGAGGTACCAGGTGGAAATTTTTGTGATTAGGAAAACAGATGAGTAACAACAAATAAGTAAAATAAGATTTGGTGCTTTCCCAGTGAAAGATGAAAGTGAAGTCTTCTCGGGTTCTCCACCGGGTCAAGGGCTTCATTGCAGCCGACGTTTCAATTCTCAACTCCAGGGCTGATATCTGCCAATACTGCTTCTATGCCGTCGTATGTCATTGTTTATATGACAGCATAGAAGCAGTATAGGCACATATCAGCCCTGAGGACGACCCTCGAGTCGAGAGTTGAAACGTTGTCCGCAATGGAGCCCTTGACCCGTGGAGAGCCCAAGAAGACTTCACTTTCAACATGTACATATATTGGTCACCAATTAAACCAACTACATATACTATATATATAGTTCCTCAAAACTCAAGAACTTTTAGTGAGCAAGAAGTGCTATTTGCCTTGAAAGTTTGAAGAGGTTTATTTCATCTAACTGATGCATGTTTTTGTGATGGAAACACTTCTTTTAAAATTCAACCACAGAGTCCACTTTTTCGTTCAGTATATTTCTGATTCTGTAGTTTAAAAAAAAATACCAAATGAAATGGAACTTAATATGTATAATGGAAATTGAATAAGTTTTGAGATTCCAGAACAGATAAGAAGTGGTTTAACAGGGAATACAAGGGAGCACACAATAAGATATGAATAATGTACTATTAAAGTATAAGAATGTTTCCTTTGCCATTAACAAAGAATACATCGATGTTTTACACACTTCTAAATCAGGACTCTAAACTCATACACATGGAACCAAACATTAAATGGGGGATAGAGGGAGGAGGCACCCAAATCATGTGAGTCTACATTTGACCGAAAAAAGACCAGCCAACATCAGCAAACTCCACTATTAGGAGAAGGATCAAATGGAAGAAAAGCAACATCAATGGCACACCACTTTGTCTACCACAGGAAGAAATACCACAAAATTGAAAATTTCAAGTCTGATGAAGTGAAGAAGATATATGGTAAAGGTCTGATCTAACCCAAAAGGTGAACTGTAAATGGCTCAAGAATGTGATAACTTGTAATAAAATGGTAGATTAAAATACATACCCACTGGAACTAGGTGGTGTTTCTATTTCTATTTCCTTTACTTTGTTCTTACTCCCCAACTTGCGGCCACGTGTTGATTTTACTGGTGGTGTTTCAGTAACAGTTGAGCCAGTGCCTGACACAGACTCCTTGCTTCCTGAAGATGAAACTGGGGACTTAGATGGGGTAATTGTTGAAACATCTGTTCGACTCTTTGGCTTTGGCTCTGGCTTCACTGGAGCTAGTTTTATTGATTCATGGAATTCACTATCTGACATGTCAAGATCAAGTTCATCACTCATAGCCTCCATTTTTATGTCTTCCTTAATATCTTCGGAATCAAAATCCATTCTTTCAGCTTTTTCCCTCTCAAGATCTTTTCTCTCAAACTCTTCCAACAAATCATGACATGTGGCAAGATTTTTTGCTGGTTCCCATGTATTCTGCTCGCTGAAAAAAATAAAATTCAAATTAGGTTCACACAATACTAAGATGGTGAATTTAGAATGAACCTGGCTTTCTATTTGCTTTATCAAAAACAACAAAGGTCCACATTGGAAAAGGAGTTTTAAGGAGTTGCATTTCATCATATTATGTAGGCAATTGGAGCAACTGTACAGGGATGTCCTGGAGGATAACACTGTTTTGGGGTTATCCCCATGAGAATTGCATGTTAAAATGCTTCTATTTGGGTATTTTATATAAAAGAAATAGAGAAAAACTAGAGGCTATTATTCACCACATGTCTGACTGCCTGTGCTGAGTTAATTATAAAATTGTGACCGTTTATATTCTTTTTTAATATAATTGAAATCTTTTTCATTTCAGCATGGCCTTTTTCATTTTCAGCAAGTTTAATTATATTGACACAATTTGATGGAAGCAAGAGGCTTAATTGATATGATTTAAATTATAATATGCATGGACACAAGAATCCACACCACACATAGAAGATCTCAAAAAGAAAAAGCCATAGGCATCAGGATCAAAGGTAGTATGCTGATCATGGAAATGATACCTACTGTTAGTTTAAGAGTTGAAGACTTCTTAAGGCTTTAACTCAAGTGTGGCAAAGCACATGAAAATACAAGAAATCTTTTCTGAATAAGCAAAGTAGAAAGAAATGAGATCAAATGTGAAGAAAGAGGTTCTTCATACAGCTGTGTATCTAGTAAAAAAGAATAATTATCCTTCTATATGGTCAACTGCAAAAATTATATATTCTAAGATCATTTGCAATTACAATCAAAATCCTTAGAGCATCTTAAAAATCTCTGCTTATAACAGTAAATAGCTTCCTGTGTGTATGGAAAAAGGAAAAGAGCTATGAGAACCCATTGAGAAAATATTCAGACCTATGCACATACTAACATGAATATGTTACTGAGTAGTGATACACTGTGCCACATAAACACTCTGGTAACTACTTTTTTATCCCCATTATGGATATATAAACCCTTTGTAGATAAAAGCAAGAGTACTGAAATATAGGACTCAGTTCAATGAAACTCACAATTTATGCCACCTTAGACTCCTTGGAAGTTTTAACAATTTATTAAGTCTACTAAAAATCATTACTTCACATTTTAAGAATGGGGAAAGTCAATTCTTACAGCATCTGGGATGTTCAACCAATTTTCATAAATCTGAAGTAAATTAAAGGGTGTATATATTTTGGCAAAAGGAAATGCAAATTAAAGTTTTACTGAAAAATCTAGAAAGAATAACTCACACATCAAGAAGTATTGAAGAACATAACTAAGAGAGAGAGAGTCATGAAAAAGGTCACAAAATATGGGATGGATAGGTCATTTGTTGAAAGAAAGAAGATGATAAGAGGTTAGAATACAAGGCAGTTAATGAAATAAGATGCAAAAAGTAGTCTGCCTTAAGAGAATGGCAAAAAAGATAACAATGGAAAGCTGCAGTCAAATAATCCATAAAAATTAAAAAAAAGTATACAATAAATAATGGAAATTAATAAGTGCCTTCAACAAACAAACAAGGAAGAAATGAAAAATGACTTCTTGCAGCAGTTTGTAAGTGTTCATAAACCAACTAATTTATCACCCTCCAATGTTGTCAAATTCCCTACCCATACAAATCTGTCATGTGTCTGGTAAACTTCTTTTTCAACTGGCTTCTTCTTCTATCCTGACATAACTGATTCAATTTCGAGTATTTTCACCAGAACCTCCCTTTTTGGTGTTTTCAAACAATAGAAAGCATTAGCCTAAGCAATCTTTGCATTATCACTCTGGCGAGGAATAACCCAGTCTTTCTGACAAAGTCCTCCTTCCACCCTTTTACCATGCCCTTTAAGTAGTAGAAAGTTTGCAAAAAATGTCATTCAGTGACGAAATAATACCAATAAAAATATGGAAATTACCAAGAGATCTATTTCACTATGAATGATAGCTAATAAATTTTTAAATATTATTTGGCAACATGGATTTTATTTTTAGAATATATACTTTTACGGTCATGTATTTTTCATAGAAATAAGCATGATAACACATTTTCCAGTGATATGATTGTTAAAAACGTTAATTATTAGAGGCATATATAACAGCAATTTAAAGGGAAGGGAAAGATTCTAATTTCAAATAGTTTCATATTAGCTAGTAATCAGATAAGAAATTTAATTCAGCATCAATGAGACAAAAGGTTCACCAGACAAATATAAACAATACTTACATTGGATAGCCTTCCCACTTAATCCAGTATTCATGCCTCTTCCACCGATGGTTGAATCTCTTAGCTAAGATTTTTTCCACTGCATACTCTTCTCCCATAGGAGATTCTACTTGCACACCTTTTGGCCTCCCAACATTTCTCAAGGGTTGCACCAATTGTCTCGATCCATGCACAATGCCTTTATCACTATCTGAATCTTCACTGTCCGATAACATCCTTTTGCGGGTTTCTGTCAAGGCAATAAGAACTCTTCCTCTTTCACTATCTTTTGATACAATTGTTTTTCTTGCCCTTTCACCATCTTTAATCATTGTAGTTTTCTTTAACGAAATACCTTTAGTGTCGACAGGGCCTTTTTTGCCCATTCCCGACTTCAAAGAGCTATCTATGCCACCAGCCTTACCCAATTCCTTGGAATCACTTTTCTTTGTATGAGCCACTTTCCCTTTTTGATCTACAGCTTTACCTTGGCTGTTAACAATGACATGAATGTTAGCCTCTTCATTCTTCTTACCTAAAACATGAAATTCAGTGTAATTTAACTGTTTTTCATGAATTCATCTAAAAGTAAGGCAAAAGATAATATTTGAACTAAGAACTGACAAAAATAAAAGTTTAAAATAAACCAAATATATAAATAAAACGAAAGGTATTAAGATGAGTCATAGAGGTCTTCTTTGTATTCAGTTACAGACAGAAACATCCTAATTCATTTTAATAACACGACATCCAACTGGGATATCCAATCATCAGATTCACATGAACAAATCGTTTAAGAGATTCAAGAGAAACAACTTTTAAACACTCAAAGAAGATCTAATTTAGCTTTTTGAGTAAACCTACACATTTTACAGTTTAGGAATGCTTGAGTGCTTTAAAAAATGCCACAACTTGATAATAAATTATATGAAATAGAAATCGATAAAAAAAATATTTTTACACATTAAATATAACCTATGTCCATTCCTCACCTACTGTGTTGGATATCGACGGACTGTCTTTCTTGGAAACCTCTTGCAGAACACCTTTGCCAATGACCTGACTGGTCTGCATTGCTCTTCCAGCTTTGATCCAGGAATTCCTGGATTCTATTGGCGAATTGTGCCATATCTGGTAGATATCCCATGATGTTAGCTTACAAGGGGTTCCTGCATGTAAATAGGCATTTTTACTGTAGAAGAATTTAAAAGGAAATCTTAAGAAGTGAAAGCACCTTACAAACCTTTTGCCTTCATTTCCTCCAAGTAATTGCTTTTCCATAATAGGTAGGCCCACACCGTGGCAGTGGATTCAACTTTAGCAGGTATTCGGTTTGACTGATTACATTGTTTTTCCGACTTATGATCAATGAATTCCTCTATGATATGAAACACTGAATGGCATAAGCCACAAACTAAAACATCCACAGAAGCCATTTCCTTTTGAGCAGCTGAAATAAAAAAAATCAGTAGTAGCACAATCTAACTAAGTTCTTCTTAGTTTTGGACTGTTGAAAAATCATTACAAATGACTACCTATGATGATGTTCGGATTCTTGTTTATGTTTGCTGGGCTTGATATTTTGCCCGCCATTTTTGGTTCACTATTTAAAATTCATGGAAACCAACCCCTAAAATCATTAATGTCCTGATTATAAATAACAATTTCAATAGTTAGGAATTCAAATCTTAAAAATACAGTTATGACTATCCAAATTCAAATGAAGAACATATGGCAACACCAATACTCAATACAAATGAAGAAATATTTCAAATGCACCATTCGTACAATTCATGATGCTTTTCAAATTAATCCGCAAACAGATGGCGTCCATCCATACTGAGATTTCTACTTACGATAGAGAAGAGAAGAAAGGGATTCTTAAAAGATAAATGTTTTTAAACGTGATAAATGCTCATTTTCTGCAAATAGCACTCGCTTTACTCGTGGTGCTGAAGAAAGCTTCACACCGTGCGTCGTAAAACATTTCTTCTCCGACGCTTCAGGGCGACAGTAACGCCAATTATGATTGTAAGATCTTAACAAATTTCTGACCCCATATTAACATGTTATATGAATAGTAAATATCTACTGTGACGAATGAGTTAAATTAACAATAATAATGCACAAAATAAACCTTTATTATGTCAATAATATTGCCATAGGCAGTATGTTACATATAGAACAGGGCGGTGGCAGTTTACTCAACTTCAAATACACATCTCAAAATAATATTGCCAACAGTTAAATTTTTTCTGATTAAACTATTTGACAAAATAGTTTCATATAATAACTTATATTATATTTTATTTATTTTAACTATATAAAGAGTTATTTAAAATGTTTCAGGTAAAATTCCATAAAAAATGGAATCAGCCAGGGTATCGTATATCGCAGTATGTAAATTCAGTACAATGCTTTCATCAAATCCCAACATGCCTTTGGGAAATTAATAATTATTGAACTCCTTGAAATGAGCTAAATGTCAGGGACTAATAAAAGTAACATTGAATTCCTTAAAATGAATTCTGTATCATTAGCCACGAAGGCAAAGTACAATGTTTGAATGGTGCTGAATCCCGTAGTTTTCGTATGTTGACAGCAGCGAGGCAAGATATTGCTTAGCAGTTGTTTTTTGATAACTTTGTGGATATATTTTGAACTAACACGATCACCAAGGATCACGTCAGGTCGGGACTATAAGCGGATTGTCTATGTAGTTACCATTCACTAGGTGTTTTTTTTAAATAATAGCGACTATGGCTGATGAAGAGGACGCGAAGGAATATCGCTGGGAAACAGGCTATGAGAAAACTTGGTTCGTATATATGCGCGATGATTACAAGGGTGAATTAGGTTTAGACGGCCAGTCTTCGAAACTTGGGAACAAACGATGCAAGTGTACATAAAGGAACTGAGGCCACTGAGTTCCAAAGCACCTTTGATGGTACTACAAAGCAAGCCTTTTTAGCTAGTATTTAAAAAACAACCTTTGTCGGTGACATGGATGTTATGTCGTGTAAAGATTTATTGGGAATTTTCCTCGTGTATTTTTCTCAGTTAAAAACTCAGAAAATTTGTAGCGAATGACATTGAAATATTGCTGCAACAATTTTATGAGAATTACCAGCATAGTTTGTAATGTACGACGTGGGTTCATTCCTGTTGGTGCACTGAAGTCCCATTTACTTAAACTTCATCGCAGTCTGTGTTTAAAAACCGATGCCTTAACATAGCATTTTTCTGTCTTCATAAATATAGTCTTATAGCCATTTTCAACTATGACAGTCCGTATTCAATCCAACCCCAAAATCATTATATAAATGTGCTTGATTTCGTGATATATTACTGAATTCCTGACTGAATCTGTAACATGAATAATGTTGCAATGTTGTTTGTTATATGGTGATTTCAAGAAAAGACAACCTCGTCCTGTCAATTTCATAATAACAAAAATATAGAAGAGCATTTTATTTCGACCAGCTACAGTGGAATGTCCTCAACCTTACTCTTGTCCTGAGAATCTTTCACTTGTCTTTGGTTATTACCAAAGCTTAATATTCCATTTCATATTTGTTTTCTACTTATGGGCATATTTTGTTCGTAGTTGAGATCTTCTTCCAATAGTTTAAATTTCATAGAGAGAAAAATCACATTTTATCTGTATGTAATTTTAATAATAGTAATGTTTATTGCGAGAATATACCCAATCTACAGTATAGTTATAAAAGAAATCATCAATAGGAATGTTGGAAACAGAGATATAAAATATATATACATACTCTCATCCTCATCCATGTATAGAGAATGCATATATATTTTGTTTTATTTGCCCAAAATAACTTTTTACTTTTGTTGTTAAAGGAAAATATAAAATGGCCAAAGAAATAAGTGTCTAATTAAGGAGATTGTGTGCAATATACAATGCATATACTTAGTTATTAGGTGCTGTATATGTATAGAAATGAATTGTCAATTTTAATATAATAATATGCATTTTTAAAAATACTTGCATCATGTAAAACATCACACTCTGTACAAATTAATTAGCCTTGTAGTCAAGAATGATAGAAATTAAGATTACCAAATTTTTTTATGTTGTAAGGCATGATATCATGTAGTTGTACCCTGGCCTATGTTACCATACACCCTTACCTCAGCACAAGCAATAATGCCATTAATAACCATAACTACAGCAAGAAAACAACCAGTAAAAGTGTTTGTTCATTGACATAGTGGTAGGGCTTAGTGACTGAGAAGCCTTTGAATTTATTCTCTGAACTGGAAATAGTCTGAAATTACTATGTTTTGTGATTGGTTATTGACAATTAAGGCAGCTGCTGTTAGAGTGAAAGATATGGGGGTTTTGTTTAGCAATTAAGGCACATCGAAGGTGATACAATGAATAAACGATCCATACTCTTAGGAATAAGGATTACTTGCAATTTCCACTTTAACAAATTTCTTTATTTCAACTAGTTCCGGTGTAGTACACCTTTTGAAGTGAGCTCAAAATTTTTACAATGAGAAGGAAGGTGGGTGGGCATTAGGGGGCACATGGTATTGGGAGAGGAGGAAACAGAGAGGAGGGGGGGGGCGAATATGAGGTGATGGTGGTGAAAGTGAGTAAGACTTTTGGGTTTTAAAAATGGTCTTCTGTTGCTGTATGCGAATGCTGTTTTTCATACTGTTGTCTTCACAGGATATCGCACCACCCCCGGATGGCAGAAGAAGACAACAGTGCAAAAAACCACATCCCCCGACAACAACGGAAGACCATATTTAAAACCCACCAGTCTTTCTCACTTTCAACCACTATCACCTACTCCTCTTGCCCCCTCCTCCCCCATTTTCCTCCCCCTTCCTTGTTTCTCTTAACTGACTACTTGGGAGTAAGCTATCCCATGCATCTCCTGAACCCATCAGAATAGCCCTGCCTCCTGACCCCCACCCACCTTCCTTCTCATTTATATGTATTTGTTTGTAAAAATTTTGAGTTCACTTGAAAATGGTGTACTACACCAGAATTAGTTGAAATAAAGAAATTTGTTTTCGTGGAAATTGTAAGTGTTCCTTATTCCTAAGATATCAGAATTTCAATATGAAGATTGGTTGACTGCAGCCCTTCATCCGATTTCCTATATATGTAGTGCTAGCTCTCTTAATCCTTGGCAGGTCTTCTTTCTAACGTCTCTGATAATTAGCCCAATATATTTGCCCCTCAGTCTTCCCTGCAAGACCTTCCCTGCTATTTTTCCTTCTATTATATTCTTCGCAAACCCATTCTGCCTCAGGATGTGTCCTATCCACCTTATTATTCTTTTCCTTATAATATTCCGCATTAACTTAACTTCCTCCTCTCTTCTGTACACTTCCTCATTCCTTACTATCTGTCTCCTTGTTTTTCATGATTCATAAGATATAAAGTAAAAATAATTTGTTTGCCTTTCAAAAGAGGGGGTGACAAGGGGTATTAATTGCTGTGAATTTCAGGGACTATTTTTTAAGAGACAGAACATTCCCTGCAAAGCAGTCATATCCCCAAAAATATTACAGTTTGCCAGCAGTATTTTAATATGCTATAAAGTTCGAGGATGTCTAGAGAGAAATGTTTAAGAAGTCTTATTGGGTTTTCTACTGGGTCAGGGACTCCAATTTGGCCGATGTTTCGACCCTTGAGTCAAGAGTCAAAATGTCTGCCAATATGCAGCCCCTGGTGCAGTGGAAAACCCAAGAAGACTTCTTAAACATCATCCACCAGGAAAGCACCAGATCTTAGAGATAAATGATTTGTGCTAATATTTTTATCATGAATTTTCTTTTTTCAAATTTGTGCCGATTCTTTTCTGATGAGTACACCATCTGCCTTCACTATTGTCCGTTTCAAATGACTTGGCATGTGGGGAGATGGGGCCAGAGATGAGGAGCCTGAAACCGGTCATGTGGTCTTGAGGTAACCAATAGGAGCACAGGTGGGGAAATCTCTCTTCTAGGGAGCTCAGTCTTACTCTGACTTTTGTCATGTAAAGATCTGCTCTGTGCTTGCTGTGTTGCCATGGGTGTTACATTGTCACTTGGATTTTGATGGACTTAAATAATATTAAATTGTAAATCTTATTTATTCTGTATTATTCACCATATACTGTCCTTTTGTACAGAGGTATTATGTTATCACCAATTATATCCTCGCGTCAACTTAAGTGCTTGTTCTGTATAACTTAGGCATTGATATAGATTCTGCAACATTTAGCTGTCGTTCGTACCTCCCTACCCCACCCATTCCACAAATTTCCCCTCTCTTGCAAGAGTGAGTGGGGGCTGATGGAAACAGCCAGAGCCTCATGCTAAGTCATTTGAAACGTGCTGTAAACATTAGTACAACCAAATAAAACCTTTGGTTATGAGGATTTTTTTAAAAGTTTGAATTTGTAGATAATTTATTATCTAAATTTCAAGACAATGTGTGATACCTCATATTACTTATTACTCCATTAAATTTATGCAAGGGATAAATGAATGGAAAACATTTCACAAAATTACCCCTTCTTTTAAAGGGAAGCAATTAAAGAGGATGAAGGTGGCCTACTTGAAGCATCTGTGGCAGAGGAGGTATCTGCTCAGCGTGCAAAACAACGTAGGCTCCTTGCGCAAAGGCAACATGAATTATGGGGTGGAATTAGACTTGGAATGATGCGCCATTTATATGTTGTTGTGGATTTCTCTGATGCTATGGCTGATCAAGATCTAAAACCTACCCGCTACTTGTGTACAATGAAGGTTTGGTTACTTATAGCATTTTTAGTTTTTACAAACAAAACCATTTCAGGAAGTCAGTTCTGTAGATATGTATATGGACTGATTCCCATATTTATCCATCTATATTCTGTGATGATTTCTTACCTATTGGTCTTCAGACAATTTGGAGCAAACATCAAGATTAACATTCTTAGATTTATTGGGTATTTTCAGGTGTTACTTTATGGAAGCGATTCATAATGAAGATGAAAACACTTGGTTTTCCCAAATGAAAATTTTTTATTATATACAACCTAGGTTTTGACTCGCAAAGTCATCTTCATTCTTAGATTTCCTTGGATAAAAGCAGCAAACATCATGCTATGTCATTCAAGCATTACTAGTTGTTGAACTTGGTTGACATCAAAACTCATATTATTTTAATATTAATTCTTTTATGTTAATTGATGTCACTGATTTATTCATAAAAAGCTGTTAATTTATATTTCTAATTATTTTAAGATAATATACTGTATTTCATTATGAAATTTAAGAATGAGTATGATTTTATTAAAATTTGTAGTATAGTGTTCAAGTGTGAATTTATGGTTTATTTTGTTGTTACATCTTCTGTGACCCAAAGGGTGGTAGCAGTTGTCAAGTTTTATTTAAAAGGGGGGTGGCTAGAGTGCCCAGGTGGGTGATATATGGGTGTTCTAAGAGACTCCTATATTCATATTTCGGTCTCCATCAACAAAGAGATGTATTCCCATGGAGCACTTTTCAAAATCAAGTGAAGTTGAATTTGATCAGTGCTCCATCAATGTGCCTTCCTTTGTCAAAGCTCTAGCAAATATCGTATATCTCCATGCCTATCACCTAGTTCACCGAAATATCAATATAGGAGTCTCTTAGAACACCTTTATATTGGTTATTTTACATTGGGAGGTAGGTTAGGTATTCAACTAATGTATGTTGTAAGGGGAAAAAACCTTGATTGCATTTCATTGAGTGCACATAGCAATGTTGGCATTATTAAATTTCCAACCCCCGTAAAATGGTGTTATTATCAAGTATTCCTCTTTTTCACATTCTATTTGTACATCCAATCCACACCCCTCTTTGATTGGTTTATTCTCTAACATTAAATAGAGATAATCTTATGCTTTAGTTGCTGGAGGGCTTCATTGAAGAATATTTTGACCAAAATCCAATAAGCCAAATGGGAATCATAATTACTCGTAACAAGAGAGCAGAAAAAATATGTGACTTGGCAGGGAATCCAAGGAAACACATCAAGGTATGTTAACAGAGTTTTCAATGTATGTAAGTATGTCAATGCTAAGTTTTTCAACTTTTTAAACTCTGGCGTCGAGTGACACTTGATGTAGCCTAGCTCACTATCAACTTGTGTGTCGAGTGATACTCGACACGTTATTTATGAGGGTGGTCTGAAAAGTTTTCGACCTCAACGTGAAGATGGCAGCACTTGTAAATAAAAGCTAGTGAATTTCGTTGTTCATATATTTATAGTTACTCACCCAAGTTTCAGCCATTTTGGACGTGCAGTTGTAATGTTACAGTCGTTTGAGTGAGTTGATGTGAGTGTTTTTGTGAAAATGGACAAAATTGAGTATCGTAATTTTGACATTTTCATAACCTCTGCTATCTCTCTCACTTTAATTTGGTGGTCATCTAGCACCATTTGGTGAACTTGGCGATGTTTTCGTCGGTAGTTGCGGTTTTTGGACGTCCCAAACGTTCATTGTCTCCCAAGCTCTTACGGCCACGTTTAAATTCAGCTGCCCAAAATTTCACTGTGGTAAATGATGGTGCAGAGTCCCCATACACAGAATCCAACTCATCTTTGATTTTCGTAGGGGTATTGCCTTTCAAAAACAAATATTTTATAAAATCTCAATGCTCTATTTTGTCCATTTTCACAAAAACACTCACGTCAACTCACTCAAACAATTGTTACATAACAACTGCGCGTCCAAAATGGTTGAAATGAAAATGAGTAACTGTCAACAGATGAACAACGAAATTCATTAGTTTTTATTCACGAGTGCTGCCATCTTCACGTTGAGGTCGGAAACTTTTTAGACCACCCTCGATGAATAAGTCTCCGAGTTTAACCGAATGAAAAAAATAATGCGGAAAGAATACGGAAAAGAAAATGGGACCTTAACATTTTTGGGAACTCCGCAACTTTTATTTTATCTTGTAAAACCACCGTGGGACAATTCGCCCGCCTTCTTCTTTTTTTCCTCTGACTCTCCCCGTTTGCGAATAATAACTCCGGCTAAGCAGCGTGCGCGCAGAGACTGCAACGACTCTTTCGTTTTTGAACTTCTCGATTGCCTCTCGTTCCTTCTTTGTTTCCGTGTGCCCATCCCTTCCACCCCCCCCCCCCCCCCATCTATCTCTCTCTCTCTTTCTCTCTCTATCCTCCTCCACGCTTCCCACCGCACTCCCGATCCGCTGGCAGCGGCGGGGCGGTTCCTCGTCTCCTCGACGCCTCTTACGCCCCCTTTCCGATTTTATTGCACCCATAACTCTTGGCCTCCATCCACGTGCTCTCCAATGTTCACTCTGTCCATTTAGTTTGCCGTAATGCCCCTCCCTCCCTCTCTCTCTCTCCCTCGCACACTCTTCGCCAACCTCCACTTTTCTCTTCCTCCTTCTCCCGCTCCAAATTTAACCCTCCCACGCACCAAACGATTCCGAGAGAGGACCATCGTTTAGGGTTCTATCTGAGACATCCTATTTCCGGAAGGAAATAGCATTTTTTACATTAGTAAACTCCAAAACTTCTTTCCCA
>WURS02000015.1:5925376-5936453 GCA_011762765.2 Rhinocypha anisoptera | reverse complement strand
ATGTTGCATTGCGACGAAACCCGGGTCGTATAGAAAATATATTTTATGTGGAATTTCAAAGTTGTGTCTCATTTAAATATTAGTTAAATTAGAAGTTACCAGGATATATGTTGGCTAAAAATTGTTTTAAAAAATTACCAGTATTTGTTCTTAAAGGATTTCAGCAAGAGAAAAGACCACTGTTAGCATATTTTCAGGAATGTTAATATATACCTAGCTATTATTTTATAGTTAATAACAATAATTTAAGACTTCATTTAGAAGAGATTGGGGCAATGAACTCCTCTTACATTTTACCATTTTCATCCATTACAATTTAAAAACATGCCCAGAGTGGGTCTTGAACTCACAACCTTTTGGTTAGAAAGAAGACAATTTTGCCCAAAAATCTGACCCAGCCAGCAAACTTTGCCATAGTTGATGCCGTTCACAGTTTGCCATCAATTATGCCAAAGGTATAACTTCTTATGATGGTCATTTAATTGTTTTTACAGGCCTAATTGGAATTGCTTTTGATGCAATTTTAACGTTTGCTGATATGTCTGGAACTTGGGAAATCATATTAGTAAGCATCTTAGGAATTGCACTACTCACATGTCTAATAATTATGGCAAGACAACCAGTTGCTCACCTGGATCTGTTTTTCAAGGTTAGTTTTCTTCAAAATAAACATTTTTTTCCTTGTCCTACAAAAATAATTTTAAAAATGTTAACTTTATACTTCTACACATGATCACATGCTATACAATCAACATTCATTTTTGTCTTAATTATTTAACAGGTCCCACTGGTACCATTAGTTCCAGCACTGAGCATCTTAATTAATATTTATTTGATGCTTATGTTGGATGTATTCACATGGATACGATTTGCTGTCTGGATGATAATAGGTAAAATATGAAAAATAGTTTCCAATTTAATTTAAAGTCAACAAATGAATTCAAGTTTGGTGTTATATATTAATATTTTTTATATTTGGAATGAAGCTACAAAAACATTAAACAACTAAATTGAATTAGTTCTTAGTAATGTCAGCTCAATAAATTGGTAGTGAAGTAACTTTTTCTATGATATGATTTCCTTCAGGATTTTTAACTTTTAATTGAAAATTTGTTCAAGTGATGTTTTATTTCTAACACAATACAGTAAAATTCTGTTATAATGTGGGCCTAAGGGGATGCAGTTTACATCTGCATTACAGGTAACTGCATGGGAAACAATAAAAAAACCAGTGAAACTAAATTTCATAACTAATTTATTTGCAGAAAGTTTTATAATGAAATGGATTGATATGATTTCTTTAAGCATTGACTTTGTGACACTTCAAGATAAACTTTGCTACAAAATTACCTACTACTAAAAAAGTCAATGTAATCATTTTAGGGGACATGGTGACACTTGTAGTATATTCTATAAGTGAGGTGCATTATAACAGGATTTTACTGTATGCAATCTTCCTAGTGGATCATTAAGTAACTTGGAAAATATATTATTACAGGCTTCTGCATATATTTCTTTTACGGAATCAAAAATAGTACTGCCAATGAGAGCAGTAGATCTGAAGGTGAAATAGTGAGTGGATCAACATTTCCAGCTGATTCAAGTAATTAAGGCATCCTTTCATTAAAAATAATATGAAGAGTTCTATCAGAACAATCATTGCTTTGAGTTCAACAGTGCTACATTCCAAGCATATTCATCACCTGTTTATTATCATATTTTATTTAGACCTTGAATGAAACAAGGGACTTATGTGTAAAAACTGTAAATATTTTTCTTACCAAGGAGAATGAATGAAATCAAGACCAAAAGATCCAAGGTATTTTTGGGCTGTTTCCCATCACAGTTGATACAATATACCTTACTGTCCATTAATGTTATAATATTACTGTCTTTGCAATTGCATGTTTTGTATTATTTAAAAGTAGTAGAGAAGAATGAACTGTGTAATGTTAATATATTTTATATAAAAAACCAATGAATTCAGGATTCTCACTTCCTTGAACCTTATATTATTACAAGATATTTTTTCAACATTTTAATTCTCTGTGAAACAAATAATCACCACAAGCATTTCTGTAATCTGAAAAATTTAGCCAACTAAAGAAGGACCAAAGCTTCTTTACCTCACTTATTCACAGCCTCTTAACAGGCAATGATAAGAAAATATACAGTATTAAAAGATTTCACATACTGACATCAGAGAGTATGTCCTCCAACATTCTTGAAAGCAGAAAGTACTATATTTGTCCATTAAGGGGTATGCAGTTGGTCCCATCATCCAAAAGAAAGGAATACACTCCAATTAGGTATGTAGGACATGCTTTTGAGGCTGCCATCAAACCTTTGCCAATTCAATGATTTATCACCAGAGAATATGTAGCTCCTGTTAGTGTAATACTATTTTCAAATAATAAGTGTCATATACTTAAGGTTTGAGGACTTTGAATGTTAGTAAAAAAACTGGAATTTTTCCGGTAGACTGGTTGGTAAATGGGCTTTCCAGGTACATCAACAGTAAAATCTACATAGAGAATATGCTTTTGAATCATGTTTTAGTGATGACTTATGATGTTAATATGATAAACTAAGAGAATTTTTATTGATATTTTCCAATATTTTATTGACTGCTATAGTTTCAAAAATAAAGATACTGGGAAAATGAGCCAGAGTAAGTTTGGCAAAACACTAGAAAATAGAAGTCCAACCATCTACATAATGAGATTTGAAAATCATCAAGGAAAGGGAATGAGTATGAGACTTTAGTAATAAAGCTACTTTAAATAGACATGGTGACAGTGAAACCTTACTCTACAATATGGCTCAATAGAGACATTCAGATTTTCAAAATTGATGTCTGCACATAATCTGCATTTGCAAACTCCTATTTGTTCATTATTAAGGTGAGCTTTCTGGGCAAAATGTTATTTCTATTAGATGGAGAGAGAAATGAAATTCTAAAAAAAGTGCCTTAATATCCAAACACTTTTTAGTGTGGAAACTACAGTAGAAGTCCACTATAGCGAGTATGGCTTATAACGAGTGTTGCTATAGCGAGTGGTCGTTTTGCATTTTAAAAATGTCTACATGGCATTCATGGTAAGAATACCACAGGAAATAGTTTCATATGTACAAAAGCTGAAATGAAAATGACATCTTGTATACAATTTAAGTCGGCTTTATTTGAATTGCTGCTCCTGTTACATCTACAACAATTCAAGTTATCAGAACGAACTGTTCTCACCCTGATAGCACCAATTTCCTAAACATGGCTCAGAAATTTTCAGATACCACCAAGCAAAAACCTAACTCCCATTCTTTCTCATAAGTGCAGTATAAATATTTCATTATAGACACCTGGTAGTACAAATTCAATTGTAATGAAAAACAGTCAAGTTTTGTACAGTTATTTTGTTAAAGTAACTGGACACTTGGCATACCCATTTTCAACAATAGATAAACATCCTATTTTTTCATATTAATAATAGCAAAAAATACCTCCCTCACCCTGAATAATATGCTACATCATGCTTAGGAGGGTAAAAAATACAAAACAAAATAATTATGTTTTGGATCTGTGGTGGGCAAGGAATAAATACTGTTCCTTCTTCTTTCAAACCCTTATTTCAAGAGGGGTAACAAAATTATAACAGGTAAGGCAAAACAAAATGGGATTTGAGGAAGAGAAAAAGGCACCACCTGCATTTAAGCAGATAAAACTAGTGAAGTCGATTTCCATTGCCAGACAAATGCTGGTTCAATTCACCTGCAAATAGAAGACTGCAATGCAAATGTTCTCACTGTCCATCCAAAACCTGTTCCAGTGGTCAAACACAAGGTTCAAATGATTTTTATCCATATCTGATCAAAGGAAGCATTGCACACATGAACAAACACACACAACCATGCACACATCTCAAATGCACACTTTTAAAACGCAGACACAGGAAAAATCTACAACTGGACAAATACACTTCCCAATGTTTTGGCACAACTTTGGACTTAAAATTGCATGGTTTGTTCGAATTTTTCTCTCGAACTTTGCCTCTCGAACAACCATTGAGACACGACAATTTTCATTTTCCCATTTTCATAAATCACTGGAAAACTATAACAAGTTGAATTAATTTCTGTATTTTTTACAGGAATAGGGATTGGGAGGGGAGGTTATGTAGAATAGCAGAAAATACACATCTCTCATGCAGCATTAATATAATCAGTGCTTGCTGCTCTTTTCCTTTCTTCACAGCACTTGTTTTGAGCCTCCCCTCCCCTAAAATTCACTCAGAACTACCCACATATTTTCACCTCAATGAACTATATATGTATGTTAATGCATGCTTATATGTTATAGTAGTGAGTGCTGCTTTGATGATAAAAATTTGTAAAATAATTGCAACTGGGGTTTGACTGAACTATACCAAAGTTCTAAAATTATGAATTATGTTTAAGAACCTGACAACCATAGAATCACAGAAATAACTCCACGCCACATCCATCCTCCCTTATATGATGGTACAAGCCATTTTGAGATGTAATTATTCCCCCTTTAAGTTATTGAATGCCACACACAAACATAAAACATATTAAACCTTAATCAATGGCAAAACCTGATTAAATTTAACCTTTAATTGGGAATAAATAAAATGAGGCACTATGCTGATGTAAAATAAAAACATTTTTGGGTCACCCAGCATTTGTGGCTGCTGGAAAATTTTTCACAAAATAAAAAATATAACTTTAGTTTTTAAATTTGTTCCTCTACATCTGGTATTTCTATAATTTCTCAGGAAAGCACAAATCAATGAATAACGGCATAGGAAAGCCATCAAAAAATATACAACAAAACTATGAAATTACATCCCATGGCTATATCCCGAAGTATTTTTTTAAAATAATCGAATGAAAAGATTAGCCTGGATCCATTTAACCACAGAACAAATTTCAGATTATATTAACAGGATAGTATCAGAGTAAGAAGTTATCAACCATTATCTAGCTACATAATAAAGAAGAGTATTTACAAAAGTACTTGTTAGGGTGCCACTTTGAGGGACTTTACACCATCATGTACACATAATCAAATGTTACACAGTATTAGAACTACAATATGAAATTGAAGATTGTGTGAGTTGAAAATGCCAAATAGGACAATAAGTGTCCTACCAAAATCTTCAAATTTCTGTCTTATAATGTATCCAAGCCCAATAACTATTCACTTCATTATTACAGTCCCAAAATTTTGCCCACAAAACAGTTCACTTAAAAATACATCCAAGGAAAAAGCAATTTTTCAAACAATCGTAGCTTAGATGTCCACATATGCATTAGAGGGTGCGAGGTGGGTCAATGCTGCCCGTACCAAAGCCTTTTAGGCTCGAGAGGATTAGGAGGGTGCAAAGGGTGGTGACTGAGGAATTAAGCAGGACGGGTAACAATGGCAGGATGGTTAAGGGACGAATCATGGCTGTGACTAACATTAGGATATGGGGGAGGGGGTTTGCCGATTTTGGCCTTTCAAGATAAAATGTTTAGTATATTACGATTAACATGGAATGATATGGGAGTGGAGGAAATGGAAGGGGATGATGACAAATGGATTAAACTGGAGGCAAGATAGGGGTTACTGGAGCAACTGGAAGGGGGAGGGGGAAATGCGTCAAAAATGAACCTAAGTAGGCTCTATCGACGTGGTCCCCATGGACTGGGGGTCACCAAGGGAGAGACAGGGCCACCAAAAGATGGGAATTCCTCAGTGCTAGCTGTGTCTGGTGCCTGCATGGTGCCAGTAGGTGCTTCCTGATTCTTTTGCTGCTCCCATGGGCCCCCTTTCACAACAAACCCAGCACCCAGTGCCGCATTTCCACCGCTGTTACCACTGCCTCCAGAACTGACGGTGGTGGTAGCATCACCAGCACCACCACCACTACCACCGCCTCCAGCACTGTTACCACCACTACTAGGCTCCTGGAAGCTCCAGCTTGTTGTTTGCTCGCTTCGATTGAATTCACCTATATCCTGCAACTATACATTAATAATTAAAATTCTGAACTTGAAATAATTAAATTTTTTTCATCCAGATATAAAATTAAGGAAATTATTAAGCTCAGAATAATTCTATGATTATGAATACATCCCCAAGCTTTACATTACCAAATATCATTAATTCAGAAGAAGTTGTCAGTAACAGAGAGGAAAATTTGACTCCCCAATACACTTGAATTGGTACACTAAGGAGTAGTTGTGCTTCATCACTTCATTTATAAATAATTTCAGTGTGTATACATTTTGGAAAAATAATTTACTTACTACTGAGCAAAAGAGTATTTCTCACGGTATAGACAGAAGTATTATATACATTATTATGTACAAATTTAAAAAAATAATTTAAGTGACAATAAAATTCTATCAAAGGGAATGAAGAATCCTTAGATTAGTTTCATTATATCACAAATGCAGGACTTCCTCTCTGATTTTTAGTTATAGTAATGTAGAGATACTAAGGTGAGGAATTGTTCTGTATTTTTTTATAACAGCAAAAAAATACTGGCAAAATATCTTCTGCTAATAAGTGATACCTTGAGCTCCTATTTCTTGTTGATGACAGACCAACAGTTCACACAAAATCAAAATGTTACTCAAGTACATGACAATAATTAAATCAATGTAAAATATACAGGGAATCAAATGTGTGGTTTAAGCGTAACTAAAATACATCCTATGTTGGTTTTATTTTCAGTTCAGCATAAAAGTTAATTATATAACAGATTTCTCTGACTAAGAGTAAAAGAAATAAGTTCCTCTCAGTAGATATTACTTGTAAAAAAAATATTTGGTGCTATTAGTAACAAGTTCTAAGTTAGGATGGGGTCACTAACACACCACCAATTCAAGGCTTTGCACATAGCATTGTCCAATTTTACAATAAAAATTAAATGAACACCCCGCAAGACATAGTTTTTCTTTGTGACAGTGTTTGTTTGTCAAGTAGAAATATTAGCTGGCAATTGAAACCTACATATGCTTAAGACCAACTATAGATTATATGTTCAGGAATTAACAATTTTGAGAGAATTAATGCTCAGCAAAACATTAGCAACGTTTTGAAAGGGCAGTGAGTGCATGAGCCAGTTATTTTACTAACTCCATTGAGATTTGCTATAGTATATGTTTAGTAGCATCACAGTTGAAATAGGGATGGGTGTCACTAAAAATCTAGCACACAAAATTAAAAAAAAAACAAATGGACTCGGTTTTAAAATCCACAATATTTTTCATAAAATATTTCACATATCCTAAACCTGTGGGGTAAATGAAAACATGGGTAACGTGAGAAAAAAATATTTATATACCTAATCAAGTTACAAATGTATTACTGGAAAGTCTTTAATCAATTTATGAATAATACTTACGTATTCCACTTCCAGATTAAGCAAATGATCTTTAGCATCCAGTACAGCCTCTTCTGAGCCAGTAATTGTCACAATCCCAGCTTCTTCTGGATTACTACTGGGTCTAGGAAATTTTATGTCCACCCCATAGAGCTCCATGATCTTATGAATGTTTCGTCCCTTGGCACCAATGAGTCTTGAGTGTACTCTTGGATCAATATTGACCTCTTCTTTGGACAATTCATTCTGCAAGACAATTTTCAAATAGGACAGAGAAAATAGTGGGGAATGCCATTATACAAATTTACTTAAAGTCATTGAAATGGTATGCATTACTAAGTGCAAATATGCAGACAAAACAAAAACTGTAGACATATTTCTATGTAGTTGGAAATATTACAAATACTTCAGGGGAGTGAATAATGTGCATAGATTGTTAACTCAGAAGTACAGGCAATACCAAATGTTTTGAAGATATTTTGAACAAATTGCATGATCAACAATAAACTAACAATAAACCTAAGAAATTGCAACATTAACATTACTCACCAAAGTATTGACTATCTTCATAATATCATCACGAGCAGCATTTGCAGCATTCTCATAACCAATTATGGTGATTATGTGCTCCTCTGGATCACCCTTCTTAGGGAAGTTAATCTGGACATTGTGCTTTGTTCTAATTTTGTTAATAACAGCACCCTTTTTACCAATTATTTTTGGATGATAATTAGGATCAACATCAATCTAAAAATATAAAAAGATTAGTCATTTCATTGATGCAATAAATTAAAAGGCATTCGGAAAATCTAGCTTTTTAAATAACTCTCTATACCTTGAGTTCAAATGACTGCAAAGCTTTTTCTTTCTTTTCTTCATCCAACTGACGACATTTCTCCTCAAGTGCTTCCTTGGCTTGTGCCACAGAGGAGGGAGTGCCTGAAATCTGTTATGTTTTATTAGAGGATTGGACAAAAAAATTGTATTAAAATCTCTACTTTTACAATAGTGACCTTCCATCTACTAAAAGTTTGTTATTACAAAAAGGTGGTTTCCATATATGTACATGTATATACACAAAATATTATATGGACATCATAAAGTAAATGTTACATGAAGTAACAAACTGTGTGGTTTCAGGAGTGTTGTGGTAGAATTCTGATATTACAATAAAATGGAGAGAACAATTTTATTAATGTTATATGAAGTGCCTATTAATTCAGTTTCTTTGCAGCAGAGGCTGATATACTTTATAATTTATTGCCCATGCATAGATTTTTACAATTTAAAAGAATTCTTAAGGCAAGGGGGGTGCCAAAAATGCAAGGTATAAGATACTTATGGAAATAGCCTTTTTGAAAACTAGAAAGCCTAGTTATAAATCAATGTGGGAGTTCATAAGTTAGATAGGTGGAGAGCTATACTTAGAAAATATTTTTTAGAATTATTGACAGTGAGAGAGCATGGAAGAGCAGAATTAACAAACAAGAGAGACAAAGAAAACGGATTTAAGTAAGGACATAAAAGAAGATTAAAGTAGTCTGTTTGGAGGTTTCCAGAGTGTGGATTCAAATAGCATGGCTCACGGGTTACCATTTCGTTTGTTGATTTTAGGAGACAAATGCAGTGGAAAACCAAAAGTCATCCAAGATTAAAGTAGTTTTGATGAGGAGCATAACTTGATCTTTGAGAATAAAGGAGCATAGATGGTTCGCATTCCACATGAGGATGGAGTGATCAAACTGGATAGAGAGAAAGAGGATTGAGGTGCTAGACATGGTAGGGAATAACATAAATATGTTTGAGGAATTTCAGATAGAATAGAAGTAGACTGAAGGAAACTAGGTATGATGGAATATTTAAGTCAAAGATATAGGTTGAATAATAGATGAGACAATGGCAGAAAAATAAGACATTTTGCATGTAATGATGACATAACTAAAATTAATCTAGCCTCAAGAAGAATTTTATGCATGACAAAGTACAGTATTTTTCAGTTCCATCCAAATTCTATTCCTAATTACTAAACCAATTAATAATAATAATAATATGGTTTACACAATAACAGCCACAAGTATTGAATCACTTACAGTAATGATGTCCAGTTTTTTCTCTGCTGGTGACAGCACAATATTGACGTCATACTTGTCTCTCATTTCTCTTACTGTACGCCCCTTCTGCCCAATTATTAAACGATGATAATCAAAAGGAACATTGACCTGAAATGAAAATTTCATGTAAATCACAAAAACTTCCAAAAAGCTTAGTTTATCAAGTATCTAAGAGCTATCTCTGTTGTGAGGTTACTATAATCAAATACAGGAAAATTCTATGTTGTTGCTCCTCAAAATGGTTTTTTTGATCACTGAGTATCAATTCTGATTATCTCTATTACAAATTACAACCCAAAGCAGGGCTTATCACTGGCATAGTATAGTAAAATGACAATTATTCAGCTAAAGATTCATTAGACATCAGCTAATATGAAATTTTCGGATGCATCTTTAAAAAAATTCAGTAAAACTTCATAGTTTTTTCTACTCGTTTAGCATAAATGTAATTTTAAAAAACATTCAGCTATTATCCAATCTGATTGCAGGTAAACTTCAGACCTGCAGTCAACACAGCATTTATAGCTGCATAGGTTGTTTGAAAAGTAGTATCAATGGTATTTTTTACATTTGTGTTGAGATGTATGGTGACTCAACACTTCATATCAAAGAAGACTTGAACGTACAAAACACCCATGCCTTAAGTGGCACTTAAAACTGCAACCTTTGGGTTACTAACCAGGCCAACCTAGCCAACTTTTAGTTAAAGTTCTGGGACTTCGGCTATAGATGGCGATGAAATATCTAATGCTTTCCTGGTTTGTAAGAGTAAATACTACTTGGGTTTCCCTCTGGGTGAGTTTTTCCATCAGAGCAAATGTTTTGATAACTGTTGTCCTCATGGCTTTGAATGCTGTTATGCCAAAAATTGTTTGGTATTAGTGCATAACAACCAACAATACATTCTCTTAGCAGCTCTCTCCTGATTGTTCTGAGCAACAGCCCTCCTCCAAGCGCATCCAGACTGGCCTTGCTCCACCTGGCTTCAGGCATTTCCTTCAGAACTGCCCTCCATATGTAGCACAAAATGCATGAAGTCAGGGGGAGCACTTGGCCAGTCAGGAGGTGCTCGGAGGGCTGATCCTCGGACCAATTGGGAGAGAGCTGATCCTAAGAGAATGTATTGTTGGCTGTAATGCATTAATACCAAACAATTTTTGGCATAACAGCATTCATTAGCCATAAGATTGACGGTGATTGAAATGTTGGGTCTATTGGAAAAACTCACGTAGTGGGAAACCCGAGAAGTTTTGAATCATCATAGATGATGATGCTATCACTTTTTTTGAAGTCAGTACCATCTATCTTTAACAGCCATGAGGACTTACATATCACATGGCATTTTGAGATGCAAGATGCGTTTTAATTATGGATTTCCTTGAAAAAAGGTCAAACAATAATCAAGGAATGTTATTCCAATCTTCTATCCAATATAAATAATACGAGGGTGGTCTGAAAAGTTTCTGACCTCAACATGAAATGGCAGCACTCTCAAATTAAAGCTAGTGAATTTCGTTGTTCATCTGTTGACAGTTACTCACCAAAGTTTCAGCCATTTTGGATGCACAGTTGTTA
>WURS02000015.1:5904071-5925276 GCA_011762765.2 Rhinocypha anisoptera | reverse complement strand
TTTTTCCTCAAAAGGAAAGCAGTGTTAATTTTGTCATAAATAATTGGAAGAGCAAGGTAAAGGCAATCGGATTGCCTCCAAAACGTTTAGTGAAGATCCCCTAAATAATGATTTTATGTGACCGATGGCCCAGCTTAGCGAGCGAAAGAAACTTGAGTACTTTTCAATTTTTTTTCAATGTTGAGTACTTTTCAATTTTTGATTCACCCGTGTTACTTGTACACCTAGCCAGTAAGAATGAGGATGAAGATTTAACAGACGTGGCTTTGTTTTATGCAAATACCATTAAACTTTTAAGTGATGCAAAAAGAACAAGAACAGTCCAAGTTTACTGGGTTAATTTCAAATTCAATATCCGTGAGTTGTATTCATTTCCGTATGGGCTAGTTAGTATTAACCATTTCGCATCAGAGCCCTAAACAGGTATAGTCCCTGGATATTTCGAGTGTGCAACATAATTAAGGAAAAATGACAAAAAAAAGGGTCACCCGTACTGGGTGGATGATTCGACGTGAAAGGGTTAAGATTGAGGGCTGATTTCTTGCTTAATGGATGACATCGTTGAAAGAATTGGCTGAAATAAAATGTATTTCCATTGTAGAGTAATGTTAATAATTCCTCATTGAGCCTCCTCTCACCTGAGCCAGGCACAAAATGGCAAAATGGTCCGATACCAACATGTTTGATCCCCACGATCCAATCTCAAAGCCACACTGAGTGGCCTCATGTTCATCTGAGCTAAAGCCAACTGGTGCATTCTCCCCCTCTCCCTTTTCCCCCCTTCCTGGGATCACTGGATTTCCCTTTTTTTTTAATTGGAGCATCACCATTGGCACGCACTGTGGCACCTAACAACTTGTGATTCTCCATTTTCCCCCAAACTGTAAACCCCCTCCAAGTGTGGCCCTCCTCACTATTGGCATCTGAACCCAGATAGCATGCGAGGAAGAGAGTTACAATATGCACATAGTACACATGTACAGAGTAAATGTGACATCTATTGATTTCAAGGTAGGAATAATAATATTATGAAGGTACCTTTCATTCTCTTGCTAATAACTTGGTGAGAAATCTTTTAACTTTTACATATAATGGAACAAAACTTAACAATCTTTATTGTAACTACTGTGATACCTTATGTTGGTAGGGCAATTTTTTCTGATGTACATAACATTTAGGTTTGATGATTGAAAATACTTAAAAAAGTTACAGGGTAACTCCATGGTAATTCTAGTGTTTTCAGGTTTTTCAAGGAGTTGGTAACTGCATAAATCACATCAAGCTAATATGAGACAAGAACATTTTGGCAGTCAATCTTTGGTAGCTAAAATTCTATAACTAACTGTATTAAAAAGGGGTCATATAAATAGGAGAACCATATTCTAATGTGGTTAAACATTAAAGATAGATGTAACAATAATACCATATAAATATGCTTCCTAGATAGTTATTAATAGGTACACCTGATTAAAAAGAACTATAATGTCAAGCGCTATCTTAGTGGCTGAAGCCTTTGATGTGACAAGAGCATAAAACAATTACTTCTGGAATACAGCTCAAACACCAGGAATCTATAATTATTTTATGGCATCCTCAGTGGTAGTGACGAATTGAATTTCACAGTAATCAATTAGTCATTTATGCATCATAGGATGCCATCTGGATAAAAACATTATTGCTACTGCAAAATAAAATTTCACTGTTTTGAATAAACATTACTTGAAGTGACATGACTGTAAAAGCATTTCATGATATCATTTCATAAAAATTATTTGCAGACTTGGTATCTGAATTATCTATCATACCCAAAGGAATGGAATTGGAATCCAATCAGGATAGGTGGAATGAACTATTCTTAGAGAGTTATTCACGTTGGGACTGATACACTTAGGCAGACTACAAGGAGTTAAGGATAGAGCTTGACTTGATACACTTGAAAATGCATTCCTGAAATGACTTCTTCCTGAGTTAAGCCATTACAATCCATCATCAACTTTCTCTTCAAGTGGCAAGTGATTAAAACTTCGAATGTGAGATTTTTTCATCACCTTCGTTATCATCACTTTCATCATCTTCGTTACTGTTATTTACTATTACACCATTTGCACTTTTTAGGTTATATGAAAAAAAAAGTTTTACCTTTTGAAAATTTTGAGTGATCCTGCGGATTTCTTCTCCCTTTCGGCCAATTATATACTTATGTATCCAAGCAGGTGCATTGACATAGACTGAGCGAACACTGTTTGCCTTTTCATAAACCATGCATAGTGCTATAATAAAAATTGGTCCAGCATTAACCTCCATTTACCCAATCTGATAAAAGATTTTAAATGCAGAGAACAACAGAAGAACAAATAGTAAATGAGTATACTTCCATTTCATGGGATAACTTGCACAACACATGTAAATGGGCTAGTTAGAATCAGGTGAATTGCATACCATCATATTCAGTAAATGTTGAGTAGTATTTAAGTTAATTTAAGCCCATGTTTTATCCATTATACACAGAAGCTTTATTTATTTAACCCCAAAAAAATATAAAAAAACTGGAAAAATAGATAATTCTGGAGAAAAACATCAAAACTGTGAGAAATAAACAACCCAAACTACCACAGTATTCAACCTAAAACAGGTTGGTTTATTAGGTAATGTTAGAACTTATAGGAAACCACAAGCAGCATTGGAAAAGGAGCTGGTCCCTCAACCCTGAAGTGTGAATTTTCCTACACTGTTGGTCTTACTACTAGGAGAGCTTTTTCCTTACCAATCAAACCATCCTTAGGCTTGGATACTGTGGTTCATACATTTTTTATCTATTCTCTACTCCATAAGGCCAAAATTCCTAACAAGTAGTCATCAATAATAAAATGTTAAACATTGTAAATTCTGTTTTCCCTATGTTTTACAGTAATATGTACAGAGGTAAAACTATTTTAAAGAATAAAAAAAAAACGCAGTTTTCAACTAAATATGGGTAGAATTTGCAACAACAAAATTTAGTACAATATCTGTACTATTTCTCAAAAGAAATGCACAAAATTTCTTTGTTTGATACCATGTTATCGGCAATTACATGAAAAAAAATATGAAACAATAGTTGAAGGGAGTATATAGAATTTGCCATGTCATCGAAATTTATCTTAATTATCCAGAAAATGTATTAAATGGTTAGTGACTTTGTGGCTCATTTAACCAGTGAATGACTTTAAGGGAGAGTTTCATTAGTCTTCAAATTAATAAAATGGAATAGTTTTAAATTATTAGTATCAAAAATAGAAATATTTGCTTAATATTGAAACCACATCAAAATTGAAGTACTGAGGTGTGTAATAACACACATAATAATAAAAAGGGAGTTTAAGAATCCTTTTCAATTGTAAAAATTTAAGTAGAAACAACATAACAATAATTTAAAATACAAGAATAGCAAATGAGTATCAGTTCGGGAATGAGTGCACTAATTGTTACAAAGTTATTGAAAAAAAAAACAAAAAACTGATGAGAATCATCATTGGAAAACAAAAATTTATTTCTTGTCCAGTAATTTGACACAGGTTTGAATTAGCACAATTTGAAGAACATGTGATCAGAAAGTACTTAAAAAGCCCAATTCATAAAAAAAATATTCTTTTAGATTAAATTAAGAGGGTCTTGAATAATTGCAATTTCAAGTACAAGAGAATAAATTAGAAATTAATAGAGGCCATATTTTCAGAGAATTATTATGGAAAAATAACTGTCTTGTCCTGATAATTAGCACTCTGTTTCATAGAGGTAAGCACAACAATAGAGAAACTAATGATAAAAAATTACCATGCCCAAGCTTTTCTTGAGGTCCTCTCAAAATGATGGTTCCAGTGGATGAATCTGACGGAGGCATTTCCACACTAACTCCAGTTTCCTGTAAAATCTCTGCAATCGTGTTCCCCTTGGGTCCAATGACATACCTATGCTGAGCCTTAGCAACTTCCATGCAGATCATTGTGCACTTCTTTTCCTACATTGGGCAGAATTCAGAATAGTTACAATGTAGAACAATGAATTACACCTATATTTCACAGAGAAAGAAAACAAATGTAGTTCTCAAAAACTTTCACTTACCATTTCACAATGGATTGCTTGAATTCTCTCTTTAGCCACAAGAACTCCTTCCTTCTCACCAGCGATCGTGATTTCATCTTTTTGAACAGTGAGAGGAGGTATGTTCACTCTCACTCCAGTTTCTGCCATCAATGCATTGACTTTTTCATTATGAGCACCAGCAATGAATGGATGATACATTTTGGGGACAGAAATTCTTTCATATGCTTGTTTTGACTGAAAGAACAATATTGACAAAATATTTGTATCTAGATAAGATGGATAAAAAACCAAGAAGTGTATAAAATGTTAATATTAACTAACCTGTTCATCAGAAATTACTTTGATTTCATGTACAGCTTTGTCAATACCCTCGCGTGTACCAGTAACTGCTATGATATCTGATGGGTCTGCAATGCCAGGCACATTAATCTTCGTGGCAGTATTCTTCTCCAGTTCCCTTAGCCTAATACCTTTAGCACCCAAAATGCACCGATGATGTTCCTTTGGAATTGAAACTTCTCCAACCATCTGAAATAAAGTGCATTTCCTTTGTCTCAGAATTGTATGTGGCTTCAATTATTAAATTACAACTTTGGTATAATCTTAGCAAATGAGATTAAGGTCTTGATTCCATGTGCAATCATAAATAACTGAAATTTTTTTTACAATCCATCCAAATCAATGAATGCCACCAACCTATATTGACAGTAAGGAAAATACATCCAATACATATTAACATTTCTCCTCATCCAGATAATAGGGAAAAAATTCAATACAGTATTAAATTTAGGCAAGAATATATTGAACAGCTGATAGATTAAACTATACTAAATATCAACTGATAAGTATTTAAATTATGCATTCTTTTCACATACTAACACTACTAAGGGAACAGGGAAAAAATAAATTTTCCCAAAAAGTTTGATTCAACAAGAGAAATGTTAGAATGCACAAATGATTAGGTAAATCACGATTTTGTTAAACTTCATAGTCAATTTAACTGAAATGTTGCAATTTTTTCCTTTTTACCTTTCATGAGAACTTTCTAAAAATTAAGGAATATAGATGACCCTTGACAAAATTTACCAAATTTAGTCAAAGTTAAAATTATTTTTATATTAAAATAAAAAACAAATATTTACTATGCTTATGAAGCACAAGACAGCTTTGAAAGATAAAGACTCAAGAAACCCAATTACTTTGCGAGGTGGGAGCAATGTTTTAATCAGAACCATTGTGAGAGGGAAAATTTTCATTCATGAATAATTTGCCATTAGGGGTTTTTAAGCCCTTCCCCAAATAAAAAAAAAAGAATAATATATTGCCAGAAGAGAACATCAGTCCAAACTTCTTTCATTAAGAACTTGCCAATAAAGTAATACAGTTTCATTTTCAGGAAGAGGTGTAACTTCTTATTGGTACCAATGAAGAGATACCATTGGTTTTTTTAATGTCCATCGGTAGTTTGTTAAATAAAATTCTCATTCTGCCTTTGAGCCTAAGCAGACCACTCTGTTCTGACAGGTTTATGTGAAAGTTAAGTGACCATGTATCTCAGGGTTGTTCTCTAATTCAGCATTTTGACAATGAATAAACAGTACACATAAAAGTGTATAAAGTATATAAATAAAAATAAATACATATATATGTGTGTGTGGAAACAATCTTATCCTTTCAAAAATAGCCTGACATTAAGCAAGAAAAGTTTCTTTTGCTATAAAACTGACAGCTCTTATCTAAATATGAAAAGCCATAAGGAGTCCATAGCAATATGTTAAGAGGTAGGCAGGAGTAAAATTCTCCAATTCATAAATGAACCTCATTAAATAACAGACTGAGCAGAGCTTTTACACCATTTTACAATTGTGATTCCCAGGAAAGATTGACTTGAAGACCAAGGAATTTTTTGTAGAACAGTTGTTGGAGAAATTACACATTTACCTCAATTATCATATTACCATGTAAATTATTGGGGCTACAAAAATAAAAATTATTTTGGCCATACCAGTCAGCTTGCTTCTTTATCAAAATGCACTTTCTATTAAACATTGAGTGTCACATGCAAATAAGGTAAAGTTTGTATCATCAGAAAACATAATGGCTAAACTTCCTAGGATATTAGGAACAAAACTGGTCGTAAAACTGAATTAATAAATATTAGGAACATAAACAGTCCTAAAACAATTTGGGGTAATCTATATTCACTAGTTTACGGAGAGAGCTAGCTTTGGTACTGTTGTAATCAATGACATTGAGTAAACTGATGAAGATGAGAAGACTTTTTTATGTACCCTTATACCAAAACTGACTAATTTATTGAGTGTGAATTACTGAGTTGCAAACAGTGGAAAAAAATTCAAAAGAAAAGGCCAGCCATTTCCCTGTTGTCATTCAGAGACATTAAAACATGATTAACTACCCGAAAACAGTCAAGAGGCTACAGATTGCTTACACACAAAATATCAAACAAAATGTTGAGATATGAAACCAATAGGTACCAAAGAGAAAAAATTAGCCCTCAGTCAGGATCCTCTCTGTGGGAAAATATTTTTCTCTTTGGAATAGATAAGTGGGAATTCACTAGGCCAGCTGTCCGTTTTGAACCAATTTTAGTAGTGCTTTTCAGCTCAGCCTCAGTGTAGGGAGTGAGAAATAAGTTATGGTGTTGGTTTATTACATGTTGCACTTGTGGTTGCACCTTGGATGATTGGGAGACAGAGAAGGTACTACTAAATATTACTTAAAAAAGGTAGTCAGATCTATGGAGCCGTAGATAACATTTCCAGAGGGATTCTTTGTGACCTATTACCATTTAGTCGGCTATTAATAATTTTTCATCTCTCTTTATATGTATCGTATTATTCAACATATACCTTTGGTTGTTAAGTGTTTAGACTATAACATTCTGTCTATGAATTTTTAAACTTTGTTTTCACTATGGATATTCTAGAGATTTACTCTCCTTAGACCTACCAATATCATGAAGATAAACAGATGAGATGTGAATCTCAGCCATGACCCACCTTTTCTAACCTAGTATTTTTTTCACTTTTTGAGGCACCTGGAAAGCAACTTCAAAGTAATACAAAAATATGTCATGGGAGGCCTTTAAGCTGATGTAAACATTATCTAAATCATACACCCAATCTTCTATTGCAAGAGAATTCAGAGCTTGAGCATTTGAGAAAGACACGTAATATAAAATTCTGGAGGAGACATATAATTAATATAAAAAAAAACAAGAACACTGGGTAATGGTCAGAAATACAAGAAACATTACTTGAGTCAAATAGATTTCTATCCTTGTGAGAGAGAATGTTGTCCAATAGTAGTAGTAATATTTTTGTTTATAGGGTGTGTCGATGGCTATGGTCATTTTGCACCTCTTCAGATCGAAGATAAAACTCATTTGGACAACACATCACTCGTGCCCTGGGTGGGACTCGATCCAACAACCTTTGGGTTAGCCAGCAAGCTTGCTACCCACCAGGCTAACCCAGTCAGCATGTTGTTCAATAATGACTTGCTTGTAACACAAATAGGTTCATTAATTTAGGCATGAAGGCTCAATGAATGGAGTAAGTTACACTGAATGATCAAACATCTGATTGCACTATAACAGTTGAAACCGCCTACTAAGACGACTTCTCTCTTAAGAGTTAAATGGGAAGACTTGAGACCCAACAAAAGAATTAATTGTAACAGAGACAAGTATTCTGAATCATTAAATTCCAACTCATCCTCATTAATGCTCACAAAGACAGCACACCAGGTTTATGGTGATCCAGGAGAAATTCAAAATCATTTAATATGCTATATACTCCTTGGGAGATAAACTGAATTACAGATGTTTATATGGTCAAGAAGAATATGTGGTAACAGAATGAAGCCTTTATGAAAGAAATGTGAGTATGAGAGACCTGGAAGAGTAACATATTATTCAGTATTTAATGTGAGTTATCAGATTACATGAATGTCCTTACTCTAGCCAAATCAAATATCTTACTTCTAAAGCAAATAGAAAAAGATCTGATTGGTTCAGAATTCTGAGAGCGTTCACCCACCATCAGTTACAGTATGTGCACAAGTATTCAGAGTAATATTATAAATTAGTTCAGAAAGCAAGAACTAAGCCAACGAAAATTTCACCTTTCTGGTTCTCTTGGGTGGCTGTCCATACACTTCCAGCATATTTAGTACTTAATGATAAAATCGTAACTTAAGAACTTTCCCACCCAGAGAATTGCAGAAATGTTCAAATCTGTATGGTATTGCTTTGGTGAAACACGATAAATTAGAAAGAAATTTCCTGTAAAATACGATTTTTACGAGCATTTGGATTGGGGTAGGGTAGCGGGCGTAACTTTATAGAAATCATTCATCCTGGGGAATTTAGAAATTTCAACCTATTTCCAATTTAAGATTTATTTGGTCCAACCACGGTTTCGATACAGATTAACATTATCAAGGTAACAGAGTACCATCACCTTGATATGTTACTCTGTAACGAAACCAAAGTCAGATCGAATAAATCTTTGAGGAAATATCAAGGTTGAAATTTCTTCTAAATTCCCTAGGGTGAAATGTTTGGATTAATTACCTGCATTTGAAAATTTGCCAAGATTTTTCGTCTGGCCTCCAACACTTCATTTTGCTTGCCAGTGACCAGGAAGGTCAAGGAATGGTCTTTCCCCGAAGATGTTTCGATTACAGCTCCTGTTTCACGCATTATGTCAAGACATATGCGTACGCCATTTCCTTCTCCAAACCCTTCATTTGAGTACAATTTCCTCTCATTGAATGGTACCATGAAAACCTTAAGTATAAAGGGTAATAAAGGGATTAGAACTTTATCATGTTACCAGAGGTTCATCTGGATAATCCAAAAAAAATATACCCCCAGAAGAATCCAAAGAAATTATAAGGAAATACTAGTAGGCTACTCGATTTAAAATTACTTTAAACCAACCTGTGTCACCACAGACGTTCCAATACGCATTGCGCCAGCACCACCTCCATTTGTCTCAGGCAATCCAGCAGATTCCGGTAAGGCTGGAAAAACTTCATCATAACTAAAAGTTTGGGGTTCATAGGCAGCTTCGCCTTCGCCACCTGCTACCCCCGTTTTCATTGAAACAGCCGCCATAGGTTCCTGCATTTTTCCAAGGATGTCCTTAACCGCGCCAAGTCGTTACAGTAGCACTAAAATAAGAAATTCCTTTCTGCATATGAAAAACGATTGAGGACCAATTAATTATTCCAATGTTCCCAATGCGCAAACACATGTACCAATACGGTCAATACCGTAAGCACTAACAATGCAACGTCTCTAAAAATGCTCTCCTCAGATTATTATGAAAAATACAATAATTATGTATGTGCGCATGTTTTGAGCATCAACTCCTAAAACGGAAATTTTTCAAAACCTCTTAGTCTTAAATCGCAAATTAAGTGCAGATCGAGTCATTTTGAAAAGGACTAAATAAAAAAAATTAAAAAGAGTTCAGATAAAATTTTCTGCTAAGTGATTATAAAACCAAATGTGAGCTCACATACACCGTATGGCCGATTATGACACGTTGTCGGCTTTAATGAATTTGATGGACTGAAGCATACAAATCATGATTAGGGCAAACGGAACAATTGAGTATATCACAAAGGTAGAAACAATAGTCTGCAGATTTTCCATGGTGCATAAGCGTAATAAATTGTTTTTCGGTTAATTCGCAGGGAGAGTCGACGTGTCACTGGTACTCAAATATTGACGTGTGGTTTTGGGAAGTAGAAACTTAGGAAAAATAAATTTATATATAAGCTTACAGTACTGCAGTCCAGATTAGCCGTCCTGCGTCGATTTTTTTCGCATTCCTTGTTATCGTTAATGTAACCGCCAATTGTTACAACAAAATTACTGTGGATCACCCTTCATTATGAAAGTACTTCCCTGCTCCCATGAGCAAGATGTGGAAGAGGACTCGAACAACTGGTCAACATCATCATCCGCCAAGAAGGCCTCTTCAATGACTTATTTCATAATGTACTAATAAGCACCCTAAGCCACCGAAAGATAACCTACATAATATTGAAAATTTAAAAGTTTTCAAATTATAATGTTTACGACTAACAGCCAATTGATATAGGACATTTTTTAATGAACTATTTTGGAGTAAGAATACATATAATCGTACTTAAGTGAAGTATGAAAAATTTAAGGTAAAGTTATATTCACGTAATTTCTTGATCTGGAATTTGTGAAATATTCACCCTAATTAGTTTGTTTTGAGGTGCTTAAAAGAGTAAACTCATCAAATTATTTTATTTGGCAATGCTTCAAGGTATTTAATGCACAGCTAAATGTTCAGGTATATACATAATTTAATATACCGATTCGACACCCGATGATTAGTAACTGTTATTTCAGGTTTTGGGTCCTGAAATAATAATTATTAACCTTGTTTAAGTAAATCGCGTGATCAAAGTGTTTATTATTGCAATAAATCCGTTCGCACGTTAGCGGAAGTGCATAAACTTGATCCGATAAATGAATGCGGCATGTGTTTTCGTGGTATTGCGTATTTTATCGGCTCAAGTGTAGTAAATATCGATTAAAAGTACTATTGTTCCGGTTTTGTTAGCTGCATGACATATATAGTATCTCGCAATGAATAATATAAAATTTAAAACCCTTCTGTAAAACTTATTTGGTGATCATAGAGGTAAAGTAAACGTGCTCTGCTCGAAGTTTTAATTTTATTGTTAGTTAATAATACTCATTTATGGTGTGATATCATTGAAAATTAAATCGTCTTATTAGTTTTATTAACGTATTTAATAGCTCTTTCAGTAAATAATAGGGTCTTAATTCACAACTGCTGCTTAATTCATTGTGCGGTATATCGGAAGTTGACGTGTACAAATGAAGTAGTGCGGCGAAGTGTGTCATTTTAAATTAGCGATGTTCCAAAATTTGATTAATACAGCGTTTTTATTTCACTCTCGATGAAAGTGATATTGGTGGATCCAGTTTGTATCAGTTAAACATCGCTATTGGATTGGAGTCCACAAAAAACTTTTTGGTGGTTGCAGGTTATCATCATGATGCCAGGATCTGCAGATGATAATTTGACAAGTTCAAAAGGAGGTGTTATTGTTCAAGCATGGAAGAGATTAGGCCAAATATATCAAACATATTTAGATATGTGGACTCCTCATTTAGTGTCTCGGTGGATTGCTTCTTGTCTACTACTAGTAGCTTTCTCTCTAAGGATATTTTTGGAGCAGGTTAGCTATTATTTATTGCCATATATTGAGCAAGACAAGTGGGTAAATGCTCTATCAATCATGCTATTTTATTACAGGGGTGGTACATAGTCGCTTATGCCCTCGGCATATATCATCTAAATTTGTTCATAGCTTTCCTTTCACCAAAGATTGATCCGGCTTTGGGGGATTATGACGGTAATATTTGACGTGTAAAATATAAATCGTGGTTAGTGTTATAAATTGTAAACTTCATCTACTGCGATATTTTACAGAGGACGGACCAGAGCTGCCCACCAAGGCAAATGAAGAATTCCGTCCGTTTATCCGGCGGTTACCAGAGTTTAAGTTTTGGTATTCAGTGACTAAGTCAACATTAATTGCAATGACTTGCACATTTTTTGAGGTTTTTAACATCCCTGTATTTTGGCCTATTTTGGTCATGTATTTCATCACACTCTTTTGCATTACAATGAAGAGGCAAATCAAGGTAATATTTTTTTCATCGCTTTTGGTGCCGGATAAATATTTGATATTGTTGATTACTAATTAATTATATATACCATTTCAGCATATGATTAAATACAGATACCTGCCTTTCACACACGGGAAGCCCAAGTATGTCGGGCATGAAGACACTGGAAAGGTGATTACCACTAAGTGACACATTGCGTTATGAATCATGTAAGTTGTAAGGTGTTGAAAAGTTAGGTGATTTTAACAATGAAGCAGAAACCCCTGAAACACCACCATAGTTCGTCATCAACTAAAGGTTCTTATTAAGCATCATAATGGAATTATTGATGACTGATGACACAAGGGAAATGATATCCTAGGTTTGTTTCCCAGTTTAAATGTGTTGATAATGTGAGTATTAACAATATAGCTGAAATTTTGCCATGAAGAATTTATTAACTACTTGAATTGATTTTGATCACAGTGACCCTTATGAATTTTCTTTCAATAATCTGTGATAAAGTTTCATACTTTTGGAACAGTATCCTTGTTAACTGAATAATATTATTTACATGTTAATTTGTGTTGTATTTATTTTAATCATTACACCTTTCTAGGTTTTGCTATGGTTGCATGTCCGTAAACCACACAAGCATTTGTACTTTTAAGTCTTGTTTAGACCTTCTAGGATATCACATTTTGTTTCCAGACTTTTCATTCATTAGCAGTACTGCAATGCCATTGGTTGTTCATGAAATCTTTAAATAATTCTAACAGAATAATTACATCATTTTGCAACAAGTTTCCCTAATTTTAATAGCGGTTAATGAGGCGGTTTAAGTCTCATTTTCTTTCGATTGCTTGTATAGGAGTCTAGTTATTAAATTGCTTGAATTTTGTTTTTCAATCCATTATTTTCATTAATTCGCAGTACCAAGACTATTTATAACTTACTGCCATATTGTTTAAACATGAAGTTTGTAATTTGAGAGAATATTTTAATGTTTATTTTTAGAAGGATTATATTTTTATTAGTATGCAAATTGTGGGAATGTGACGATTTTCAAAGGTGGTAAAATCATATGTTGGACATTTATTGAAGTGATGTTTATGAAATTAGTTGTTTTGTACATATGCAACATTATCTGTAATGAAATTTCCCATTAAACCACGAGTACATTTTCGTAAATTTGTGAACATTTGTTTTTCTTCCATTTTTTTCATGATACTTGTTCAAATTTCTTTGATTTTTCACTCCTGTGTATTAGACATGTTTAAATGATGGTATATCTTAATCTCATGATGAGTGTTCTCATGTTCCTTGATGACTTTATGAAATGGTGGTTTTAGAACAAAATTGTTAACAAAAACAAAGATAAATCTTTAGAATGGCCTTATTAAAGTTCTTTGTGTAGTCATCAAAAACATCAAGTAATTTAAAAGTCCTTTTAGTTCAAAGCACTGAGATTGGCATCTTTTTCCTATCATGATAGTCATTTCACTCTGTTCACCAAGTATACTAAAGTTAAGGAGTTCATTGGGGAAAATAATGTGCAGCCACAAAATTATGGAGAGAGAACTGCATATAGCTCTGTTCTGTAATCAGTATGCCTAAATTAAGGTACCTACAAGTTGAAGATATAAAGGATGTTCTTTAATGTTTTAGTGTTCGTGAATTGTTTATCAAACATGCTCTGAAAATTTTGTACTTAGTATTATCAGTTGCATAAAGTTCTTGAATATTTCACTATAATTTCTTCTTTTATATGATGATTCTGATAGGTAATTCATCCATGTCTCTAATTAAGATTTTTGGACTAAAACATCTCAGAAAAATTAATTCCTAAGGTTCTACTTGCCGAGAATACACTAAAATTAACCTTGAATTTTCTGAAGGGAATTTTTAGTTAATTCTTGTATACTGTGCATAGTAAGAATTTTTTCAGTCGAAATGATGTCACAATAAATTCCAAACATGGTAAATTTTCTTGTTTTTTCCTGAGATCATAAGGCTTGATCCATACCCTAGATAAAAAATTCTTATTAATTCAATTGATGATCAAGAATTTTAATGTTGATACATTTTCTGACATTTACAAACAACAATCCTCTCTCGGGTTCTTAACCCTTTTAGTGCCAGCCTCATTCACCTGGTATATTAAAAAAATGTCAGGCCTTTTAGAGGAATTTGTTCATTCACAGATAAGAATATATATTATATTTTATATACTATTTATATTTTTTCTCTCCAATACAATTTAGGGAAAAGAATTATTTATAAAAAAACAGCCAATAATTTGGTCTTTAGCCTTTTGTTGCACATACTCCCAAGGGCTAATGGATGGGCCAGCTGGCACTAATAGGGTTATACTCTGGCTTAAATAGGAACAGCAAATGTGTATATACAAAAATAACATTGTAAATTTGAACATTTTAAAGAAAGTTATATGCAGTTTGTTGATGTTTTTGTTTCCATTTAAAATGTATTAAGTAATATTAAATATTTAATAATTTCCCTATGTTAATAACTTTTACACGAGAATATTTCTTTAAATCCTTTTAATTTATAATTTAGACACAATGCTTTTGTCACTGCATACTATATCATATATTGGGTGCCTATTATCAATCTTATATAATACATTGAAATGCAGTGTACCTAGCCTAAAAGATGAATATAGATAGAGAATCTTGTGCTTCAAGTAACTATACATGATTGCAAGGAATTGTATGTACAAATTAGTATGTGGGATAATCCTAAATGAAAGAAAGGTTTTTGTTAGTGGCATTCATTTTGTTACCTTGTGTTACATTAAAATGAGAGGTGTTTTTGCTGTTGTATGACCATTATTATCTTTCTAATAACAAGTCAACCATGGAAGGGATGTTACTTCTGTCTTCACGTTGATATTACTAATTACTCTCCATAACATATATTTTTAAGGGTTACATCTAATACCACCTTCAATTATAGGTATATTGACTTTTTTGATTATTTTGCATAAAACATGCATATAAAGATCTGAAGTATTTTGATTATATTTAGGATGGTCAGGTAATTTAAAAATTTATGATTCTAAATCATATATGAATTTTATTTTTAATCATATAAAACCATTTTATCTTCGTCTACAGTCCTAGGTTGCATCTATAGAATCAAAATGCACATAAGTGGATTGGCTTTTTGTTATATTATTTTTGACAGTTAAATTTAATGCAAATCAGTGTTACTTTCTTGTAGCTCCACACAGTAAATGTTTATGTAATGCAAACAAGACAATTTCAACAAGTCATTAGTTTTCACATTCACCATATTACAATTATGACAACACTTGTATTCCAGTTTCCTTTTATCATTACTCATTTATACCTTCCATTAAGAACCCAATACAATTGTTTACAAAAACATTCGGCATGTAATTTTCTGTAACTAACATTTATTTTAATTCAATTTTTCATCATGTACCAATAAAATTTTCATTACTGAAATGAATTATGTAGAAAGATCTCGAGCATATGTGAAATGCATGTTACCATTTCAAATAACATAGACCTTCCAAGACAACAAATAAAAATAATTGAATGGCTCTATTCACATAATGTATATTTTCCCATGTTCCCTGAAAGTTTGTTGTATTTTTCATTTAAATTAATGGGAAAACAAGTAGTGGGGATAAATAAAGCCCATTGCAAAAAAACAAATTTTAAGAGGTTTAGATTGAGAAGCGGAATGTGAGGATCAAGTCAGCTTCTAGTGCTGATTCCAATTATTGTAGCTTTTATTTTAAGATTGATGCTTAATTGCTAGTGTTTCTATACATGCTTTTAATGCCTACATTCAACTTAATACAGTATCATAATGCACAATTAATTTTAATAAATTGAAGTTAATGCTCACAGTATACCACTGTTTTGCAACTTATTTGCTGTATTTAAACATTGCTACTTTTACATATTTATTAATTTTTCAAAGAAACTGCCAATCATATTGTATATAGCTTATTTTGGAGTATGGTGTTATAGCTATTGTTGTTTCATTTTCCCACAGTCCGATGGGGTAGCACGGGTGCCAGGCCCAGTACTTGAGGCGTGATAACAAGGATGCTAAAGGATATGGGCAAATTTTTTCATTCTTTGCCCAGTATAGGGATTTTAGTAAACTTGCTATTTACCTCGTTGTAATATTTATATGAAACAAAAATATCATTTACTTTGTAAATTTCACAACTTTGTGATCATGTACATTCATCAGTCATTCACTGCAAAAATTGAGTTTTTTTTTGTTGGTGTCTATAAGATGTTTTAATGTATATTACTTTTTGATTTATAAAATATGATTATGACTATTATTTTTATTTATTTTCACTATCTTACCTCCATTCTACCAGTAGTAACGCTAATGGTTAAACAACCTTAGAGAAATACAAAACGTAAATTTCATTCCTTATCTCTAGGATTTTAATTTTGTTCAATCTTAAAATACCAAGCGTGTAAGACATCAATTTTGAGTGGTCCCTTGAACTTAAATAATATCCTTATCATTTAGTGTCTGTAACACTGTAGACATAATTCACTCTGATGTTTTAAATACTCATCAACATAGACACAAAAGACTACAATAATGGCCATATCTACTTCATGCAGCTTTGGGATTTGATGCTGATATCACATTATTCATTGAGCTATCTAATAGACACCAAGTCCTAAGTTGCAATGAGGCTTCGTTTGACTTTTATGCTAGTTAGCATTATTAGCTGTCACATGCATGAATGCATAAGTTACCATTTGCTTGCATCTTTTCTTAATGTAATCAAGTTGTAAAGTGTTTCAAATGACGAATCAATAACACCGCATATTTTTCTTTGCCCTATATGCTTCCAAACAAAATAATAAATGACTGAAAGATTAGCGGTGATATTATTTGAATTTTCTGTTCAATAAGCAAAAAGATTAATTCTGGCATATTTAGAGATTTCAAGCCAATAGGAAAAAATTGTAAACGTTTTTAATTTTTGGCAATATATAAGGGTTTCAAGCTAATGGGAACAAAGAGGTCATGAAAAATGGATTTAATAAGGAATTGAAATTAAGGTTTTATTACTTACTCTTGGCTGGACTAATATTGATGTTACCAAGTATGAAGTGGTGTTCAAACTATGTTCAATAAAAACTTGGAATAACAATGCTTCTAATCTCATTGAGTGTCTTTAGTTTGTGATAGGCCTGTGGGTAGAGATCTTAGACGCTAGACTGGGGAGCTTTCACCTATCAAACCGGCCTCAGGGTTGAATATTGTGATTTGTGTCCATAATCCCTCCTGTAATTCCATGAATTTTTGCCTTGGATAACAATGATTTAGATTTTGTCAGAAGTCCCAACTATTGATCATAGTGTAGTCATCTTCTAATGATCCTAATACTAATATAAAAATTAGTCCATGAATCAAATATTTTTCTAATAAAAAATAGTCAAACCTTAATTATAATTGATTTGTATTACTTTATAAACTCTCTGATCTCCTTACCAATTAGTAAATTGTGATGGAATCATTTTCTGCTTATGTTTTTATTTTCCTACATAACATGGAAAGTGTTTTCTGTGGTGAATAAAAGGTCAATTAGTTAGAGAGATCATCAACCAATAACAGAATAAACGTAAACTTGACTCCATTTACTTATGCTATGAGTTGAGAAAACAAGTATTTGCCAATAAAACTTGGAACCCTTTGAGTCCTCAAAACCTTTAAGAATATACTTTATGGTTACAGGCTTAACAATGTGCGGGACTTCATGCTCAGAAGAAAATTAAAGAGAACACCATACATTTTCCCACAAATATTTCATTTCTAAGTTTCAATTCATAGGAATTTAAAAAATAATACCTAATTATAAATAGAAACAAAATACCCATGAAAAAATAGTGTTCTAAATTTCATTTTCCTGTGACCCTCAAGAATATCAATACAATCACAAATTTTAAATGAATGCACTCTGCATTTTGAAAAGATTCATTCATAGTTACTTTGCCAGGACTATGCATTATCATGACCAAAGAGCTATAATTTCTGGAAACCCTACTTAAATTTAATTTTAAATAAATAATATTTAACTTTGAGCTGTAAACTTCCTTTCCCTTATACCATTTACAATGTCTTATTTTTTCCCCTAACCACACATTCTACATTATAGCATGTTCTTCAACATCCCGCCAACAACATTACGTCTTAATATTTCTGCCATAACTACATATACAAAGTGTATTCCACATATGCAACAGCTCAGAGAGGGAACAGTTAATACAAGAATTACAGAAATTATTATAAGAAGGGAAGAGGTGTAATATTTTAATAAAAATGTGTATATAATGGTGCCAAATGGGAAGTAGAGAAAATGGAGGATTAAAAGTAATATATTTCTTCATTTCACTGAGTTCAATTATGTATTATTAGATAAAAATATTTTAACAGAGTTACGAGTTAGCAGGGGAGTGTCACCTATATGCAAAAAGGAGGAGATAAAATGATATGATTAGGGCAAAAATGTCAAGGAAGTGCCCTACCACCTCTTCATTATATCTTTGAACATACAACGTATCACAGAAAGGAAAAATGAAAATGTTTTTGCAGACATTCTGTTACTTTCCAGGAAGTGGGAAAGGAATCCAAAACATTTCATTTTGTGGGAAGAAGCAATGGAAAAATATGGGATGAAATGTGATATCAAGAAGAGAGAAAGTGGTCACAATTAGATGATGAAATATTTGAGACAATGCTCAAGAGGAAAGATAGGAAAGGAGAGAGATTTAAGTACAAGGGAGGAATAATGGAAGACATTATAAGGAAATAAGTAAACATGGAAGACAAGAAGCAATTTTGATGAGTGTCAGAAGCTTGGCATGGCACAAGGATGAACCTGGGACAAGCAAAAGAATAATATACAGCATTAGTGTAGATAATCAGCAAGGGTGTTTGGATAAATATTATGTAAGGGTTTGGATAAATGTGCAATATTGGCAAGGGTTTATTAGTAGCTTTCTACGTGAAAGTGATTGAATACCAACTACAACTGGACCCCACCTAGGACCTCCATCAACTTCTACAATAAACATAATCACATCAGTTGTGACTTCGTGGAACTCATGGCAATCCATAACGGGAATAACTTTGTAGTATCTACAGTGTTTACATGGCACAATGGATTTCTAGAGTCTGTAGCACATTCATGTGTATACAAATATGCTACAGAGTAGCAAAACTCTTCATGCCACATAAACACTGGAAACTACGAAGTCATTCCCATTATAACCTTTCAGAATGGATGATATTTTTTTAAAAAAACTGTAATTATGGTGGTGGAACAATAAAGGAATTGAAGAAACTAACTGGATAATTCTGCAGTCATTTCAAGGAATTCTTACTGAATATGAAATGCTTGTAACATTGGTTTGTTTTTTTGTACATCACGGGGATCAGCTGCCATGACTTTGTTCCTCTGCTAACAAAAAATTACTACCTTGAAGTGCTAAAATGATAGATTAAGGTAGTGGGAAAAAATTACCAACATTTTGGAGACCAAGAGAAATGCTCCCATAACCAGCTCTACACAGCTTTTGACAACAAACTGATACCAATTTTCCTAGCAACACTATGCACCATACCTGCCCCTCTGTGGCTTCTTTTTATTTTTAAGAATGAAAATAAGCATGAGATAGTGGACCAAAGATGAAAAGAGGTTTGAAAGATGGATGGTGACAAGATGGACAGATTGAGAGAGAAATAAGGTTGTGTAAAAGAGTGGAAGAAGAAAAGTCAATATGGAGTACAATTAGAACAAAATGAAAGTCATTTACTGAGGCATAATAAAATCATGAAGAATATAATAAAATAGAAGGAAAGACCAAGGGAATGTATATAGGGCAAATGAATTGATTTCAGGAAAGTACAACTACCATGGGGCAGAATTAGTAAGAATCAGTTTCATGTTTGTGGTGGTGGAAGGAACTCATAATTGAGAAAGAACATATAACACTTTCCCCACTGTATAAAAAATGTATTATGATGTGAATTTTGACTCACTAAACCAGATACAAGACTTCTTAATTATTGGCAGAATGCCTTAGATAAGGAAGGAAAGCTTAAGCAACCTGTAGAATGAACGACCAATGATGAGGCTTAACTGTTTGTTAGTAGAATATATTTTTGCCTAAGACAATTTGATTTTCCCCTCTTATACCTCCTATCACTGCTCATTTTCTCCCAATTTAACATAACTTTTTATTCATTTCAGCTTTAGTTTCTCAAGATTTTTACATGTACCTTTCTGGCACAGACCATACTTTCACTGCATTTCTACCTTCAGGTGGTGTTCCATAAAAGATTCCAACAGTAAAGGTACAAGGGTCTTCCTCAAAATCCTCTTAATCACAGGTGGAATGGTGCTGACCAAATGCACAATGGTGATTGCTTCCATGAATGTATTTATTTCATTTTAGTTTTCCCTGTCAAGCATCAAAAATATATGGAGTATGCACGCATCATTGGAATTCTATAAATTCTGTTTTTCTAATATGTAAATTCTATACCTGTTCTTTGTTCATACATAATTAGGATAACTCTTCTCTCATTATTTGATGCTCTCATGCTCTTCAGAACAAGAATTGAAATTCTGGTAGTCATAAATGCTTTTCCAAACCATGAAAGGCAGTTTATGTCCACTGATCCCTATCCATTCTTTTTTCTACAAGATGCCTCTCTTGTACTCCTGAGTCTTCCTAAATAAAAAGTTCTTCCACTACATATCAAAATAATATAATACATTTCTTCTTCTTGTAAGAAGTTATGGTTTCTAAGCCATTCTTAAAATAATTGAGATGGATATTTAATTTGAAACAGTAGATTGTGGCTATAGATGTTTGAATTGTGTCCATTTTTTCTCTTTTATAGTTTTTGGGCTACCTTTCTTCACAAAACCTAATAATCTTAAGTACTCACATTTGAAGGCTACATATAATTAAAATTTCATTGTATTTATATAGGTACCTTTTTATACTGTTAATTCCTAACTTTATCAATAAGCACAACTATTATTCCATTCTGTCAGGAGACAGTGAGAAATTAGGATTGTAAACAAAATTGGTGCCAAACAAAATAATTCAAGGATATGAGCCAATATTGGTAAAGTATTAATCTTTCAACAATTTCCTTTTCTAACTCTTAATACTTTCTTTTTCTTTCTCTTGCATTCTCATTTTACCATGTTATTTTTCCTCATGGCCGATGCTGATAGAACATCACCAGCCATAAACTTCCTCCAACAGCTTATGGTAGAGGCATATATATACTGGTTCGAACACTAGTGGAACGTACAGAGACACAGGACACAAAAAGAAAAAAACTCACAGTGGTGAA